>NW_004624859.1:3961114-4007558 GCF_000247695.1 Heterocephalus glaber | reverse complement strand
TCTGGACCAGGAACAGTGGGACGGCAGCTCAGAAGCCCCTACCCCTGGGCTGGGATCTGCAGGATGGATGGTAGCCTGGAAGCCCCTTCCTCTGGGCCGGGAGTGGCAGAATGGACAGTGGCCCCAAGCCCCTTCCTCTGGACCAGGAGCAGTGGGATGGCAGCCCAGAATCCCCTTCCTCTGGGCTGTGAGCAGCGGGAGGGATGGTGGCCAGGAAGCCCCTTCCTCTGGACCAGGAGCAGTCTTGAAAAAAAATCTTATTTAAGGTTACGTAGATAATAAAGGCAGAGCAAGTGGCTAAACTAGTTATGTCTGACTCCACAATCTGTATCTTTCTATTGTTCTACATGTATCACATGAAGCCTGAAGCATATAAGATGTCATAAAAACTTTGATAAATGAATTAATAAATGAAATTATGGGTATCATAGTTGCATATAATATTTCAACAATAAGCTAGGCACTCTATGGAAAAGAGAAAGTTTCCACCTTATATCTTTTTCTTTTTTCCATAGTAATTACCACTTTCAAGTAAGCTATTTAGTATAATTATATATTGTTTATTCTCTGTCTTGTCTAGTAAAATATAAGCTTCAAAGAGTATGCTCTTGCTCTGTGATATAACACTAGTGTAAATAATAATGTCTGGCACAGAGTAGGACTTAATGAATCTTTACTGAATGATATAACTTTTAAACTCCTTAAGTGATGCCTTTACAATGTTTTTTCATTTATTTTTGCAAGCATCCTGGGGTCTAACTTTGATTTCCTTAGATTAAAGAAAAGAACTTCAACACAAACTAAAAGATAGTTTATCAAAATGGGGATTATTAGTCATTGAAATTACTCCCAAAGTGAATTTAAGGTTCTCTGTTGCAATGCATCTATCTTCTTGGCATATATGGTGTTGAATGAATGGAATAAAAAATTTTCAATTTGTTATGGTATTTGATCCTTAAAACAGTACAGTGAAAAAGACTGATCTGGAATCATTATTTTACCTGCTTAATTGATGAGAAACCTGACATAGTGATTGGCCAGTTAAGTTAGTGTCACATAATACAGTACTGACCCAAGAAATGGGACTTTGAATATAGGTGGGAACACGATCACTTGAAGGGAATGGAGTATGAGGCAGAGAAGTCTGGGAGGTATGTGCTCCACCATAGACACAAACAAACCCAGTTATAGGATCCTGACAAGAGTGAGGACTCAGAGAAGGAGTGGGAGGAATGGGAAAGCTGAGCTATGCTTCTAAAGACCTTTGCAATCCCCTGAAGAAGGGTAGGACTGAGCCCAAGTCCATCAAACCCCCAAACATGTTGTCTTCTCCATCTTGATGTTCTAGTACACCACTCCTCATGTCTTGCCTAGACACCTGCAACAGCCTCCACACTGGTTTCCCTCTTCCAGTCTTCCCACTGGTAGTGCAAAAGCCACAATATAATCAGACCAACTCTTCCTTAAGGAAATGTGTATTACATTATTATCCTATTTTATTTATTTATTATCTGGAGTATAAAATAGAACTTCTTAGAATGGCAGTTATGGCCTTTAGACTGACCTCTTCAGATTCACCTCCTATAACTTTCTTCTTCTGATACTACTGCCCATTCTACCCATGTCCCTGCCCCCACAAATGTTTTTTCACACTCTGAACATAGGATAGCTTTTTATACTACTATTGCATGGCACATGTTGTCGACCGTTTCTGTTCTGGGCGGAGTCTTAGTCACTCTTTAAGGCCAGCTCAAATGCCATGGTCTATAGAAAGTTTTCAGTCTTTCCAACTCTACAGGGTAAGTTAGTTACATGCTTATTTGTAATACATGCATATTTGTAGAACACCCCTCACACTCCTCTGGTACAACAAAATGTTGCCCTGTTTGTTTTTCTCTTCTGTCTCCAGCCTGTGCTAGCCTTGAGTCCAAAAACTGCCTTGGTCACTGTAATATTACCCACATATAACATAATGCCTGGCTCATAACTACAAAGCAAGTTTGCATAGTGTGCTCCTTGGGCCATCAGAATCAGCATTACCTGGGAACTTATGAGAAATGCAAATTCTAACCCTGACTCTAACCCTTATTTAGATCTACTGAATTGGAAATAGTGGAAATTGAGTCCGGCACTCTAGGTAATTCTGAGTTATATCATAGTTTGAGAACCTCTGCACTCACTATAAGATTAAAGAATTAAAAAGGACTTCTATGAGGGGAGAATGAGGAAAGGCTTCCCGGGGGGAAAAATGATTGGATTAGGCCTAATAGAGGAAAGTACTAGGAAATAAAAGGGAAAGGCCTTCTTGATAAAGGAAAATGAAAGAACAAAGGCAAAGAGATAGGAAAATGCTGCATAATGCATGGTCAGGCAATGCTGTTGGCACAGTTGCCTGGATTCTAGAGAGAGTAAAGGAAAATCTGTCAATTCAGCAGCCCCTCTTACTGGCTGATAAGCTCCTCCACAGCAGGGATTGTGTTTGATTCAGCTATGTGTCTGGCCCAAGGCCAGAGCTTGTGAATATTTAATGAATGATTGATTGAGGGCAGCTTGATTGAAGAAGAATGTCAGAGAAATAGCCTTTCTATGAGATCAGCCATATCATGCAACCATTCCCGAAGAAAAGTGCAGAGAAAATGGTTGCACTGCAGTTAGAGCATAAACTTTCCCATCTGGCTCCATCTAGTGTCCTAATGGGCAGACTTCTGGTCTAGGACATATCTAGCCACAGAGAAACTATCCTCTATTCACTCTGATTGTTATGCTGCCAAGTTGGGATGGCAGGGACGTGGGGCAGGGGAGAATGGAGGGACTCAGGTCTCATACTTCTGACTACGGTTTCAAATTGAGAACAACTTTAGGCTTTAATTTTCTTGATTTTTTCATTTGGTTATTCCATTTGAATTTCTCATAGCTTTGTTTTGTTTGTGTTCACACACAGACACACAGACACGTTTCTTGCATTTGATGTTCTCATCCAAAAATGAAGCAAAATCTGGAATGATGAGAAACAAACCTGGCAGATGCCCATTTCTAAAGTTGTGCCCTTGGAATCTTTGAATTCTCATGTCAGGGTGAATATAACAGGCTTTGGCCATGACCATAACCTCCACCAGGGGGATCCCAGACTCTAACAATGTAGCATGAAACCTAGGAGGGGGTTACTTTTCTTTAAATGTGATCAATAAATTATCAATTCCTTTGGTAAGGATTGAATGAGTGTAATTCTAAGGAAATAGAGATGCAAACATATGTACAAGAGTATTCCTTAAACTGTAATAGTAAAAAAATAGAAAGTTATCTAAATATTGAATAAGAGAAAAGAATAAATAAATTATTTGTATATAATAAAATATTATAAGATTCTCTAAAACATATTTTTAGAGAATATTTGGTAACATGGGGAAATGACCATGGTAAAAGAAGAATACAGTACTACACACATTTTCTTAAAAATATACAGAAATACAAAGATAAAAGTTGAAAACTATAGTGGGTGATATGTTGACTTATGGAATCAACAGAAATTTAAATTTTTTACCTTTACATATTTTCTATCATCAGTATACTTATATTTTTAAAGCATAACATTAAACTAAGAATTCAACACTCATAGAAAAAGAAGGAAATGTTAAAAGATAAAATTAGGGATATTTGATTTGGGAACATGTAATCAAATATTAAGGATGTAGTTATTATATTTTAGAAAAGTATATTTTGCTAATATTACCTACTATAACTCCATCCTTGTCAGTATTACTGACCAACAGGACAAATTTTGTTATTCTAATAAACTACATATTTTTTAAACATTCAAGTAAAATTAGTTTTTATTTTTTTTAGGAAATTTACTCTCCAAGACTAAAGAGCCACCTATGAGGCAATAAATATGTAGGTTATTTAAAAAAAACTTAACTATCTAAGCCCATTGTATAAAAGCATAAATTCTTGATAATATCATTCTTTTTTTTTTTGTGGTACCAGGAATTGAACTCAGGACCTGGCACTTACAAGGCAGGTGCAGTGCCACTGAGCTAAACTTCGGCCAGGTAATATTCATTCTTAATGAGCCACCTACAAACACATTACTAACAGATACACTATAACACATAACAGATATACTGTCCAAGATATTTTCACATAAATCTCATAAAAATTTCATGATGTAATCCTAACAAATACTCTAATCCTTTTGCCTAAAAGAACAGTGCATCTCAGAAATGGCAGATCAACACAAACTTGCTAATACTGCTTCTATGCCCAGAATTAAACTAGACGTTTTGCCTCTATTCTCACAATGAATCTTCATAATGATTTTATGATATGGGTTCTATCAACTTTATTTCACAAAGGAGAATATTGGGGCTCCAAGACAGGAAATGCCTTTCTCAAGGTCATATAGCCAGTATAAAAGTAGCAAAGCCTAGTTCAAACTGACACTATCCATTTCCAAACCAAAGTACTTCCCACCACATTCTTCATTTACATGGGGGTCGCCTCCACAGAGCAGTTAAGAGTGGAGAAATAGATGCAGTGACTGAAACTCTCAGAAGGCACCACCATGGCTCAGCTTTTGCTTTGCACTCTGGTGACCTTGGAATTGAAAGGGACAAAGGAGCAGACTCCCCTGATGCTCTCTGATGAGCCAAGGGGAAAGACGGCTCTCAGGAAACAGCTGGCTTTTCTCCAGCAGCCAGGCCTGGGAGATAAACAGATCAATGCAGACACTCGCCTCTGCCTAATGAGCTAATGGAGCAGCCAGGCACTGCCTTATTGGATTGCTGGTCATGCTGACAGTACCTAGAGTTAAGCAGGCCTACTGTAGCAGTGGGAGGGGGACGCTCATTTCCTTACCTCCTAGTGAGGTCCAGCTCCTTGGTATAAAATGTAGGAAAGGCTTGTTCTGTTGCCCATTCATTTTTTTTCCCCAGTCTCCCATGACAGCGTTGATATTTGATAAAATGATGTCAGTGACTTTGCTGCTCTATGGATAGAGTGTCACTGATGAAGGAAGCACTATCTTCCCAAGAGACAGTGCTGCAACGGACTGAATGTCTGTGCCTCCACCATATTCATACGTTGAAATCCTAACCCTCAGTGTGATGGTATTAAGAACTGAAACCTCTGGGCGATAATTAGTTTATGAGGGTAGTGCCCTCATGAATAGGATTAGTGCCATTATGAATAGGATCCTAGATCTAGCTAGCCATATGAGGATATAATAAGAAAACAAACATCTGTGGCTGGAAAAGGGCATTTGCCAGAACCTGATCACGCTGGTACCATGATCTTTAATATCCAGCCTCTAGATTTGTGAGAAATAAATTTATGTTGTTTATATGTCATTCAGCCTATGGTACATTTATATTAAGTTGAACTAATACAGTTCTGATTCCATAGTGACTCATTATGAATTTGGGGCATGACACTGCTTCTCTCTGGATCTGTTTCCAATGTGATGGGAGTGACTGGAGAGAGGGACATTTCTGTGCCAAGCAGCATGTCATGAGCAGAATTAGCTCAACTGACACTGACAATCATATTAAGCTATTGACTCAGACCTCTTCCTGCCTCTGTAAAACTAGACAACTTGCTAACTATAATAACAACAAGTTTAATAATAATAAATGTTTATTGAGCATCTACTTACTAAGAGACAAACACTGGGCAAACAATCCTTCCATAACCTTGTAAAGAAAGTGTTCTCAACCTCATTTCACAGACTCGGAAACTAAGACCTAGAAAGAATAAGTGTTGTCCAAAGTCATTTAGCAAGCAGAGCCAGGATGAAAACCTAGGCCCTTCTCCAGTGCCCTCCTGACTTAACTCATTTCCTGTTGGCAAGGATTGTTTAAATATTTTTTGTTTTCCCCAGCAACTTTCTTTCCTCTGGTCTCCATCTAAGAGGCTTATAGTCATCACAAACATTCACTAAGTCTTCCCTTCTTTGTTTCATATCTCTACTCATGTCTCTTCTTAGTGCCCACAGTTGTATTTCCTTGCTCTACTGATGTTAGTATGAAGCAGGCGTCCCTCTCAGAAGTGGTCATTGAGTAAGGTTTCAGGTAGTTCATGTATTAATTTATGTCCAGCATATAGATATTGTCTCTTTCAAATATGACAAAGATCACTTCTTACTGGCACTTGCTTTGCTCTCCCCAGTGACCATAGAAAGATGCATGGAGTTGGAGACAGGGCCATGAGTCTCTCCTAGTGCCCTTCTCTGAATATGCAAGATACCTAAAGGCAGATCCACTGCTTGCTTTACAGGCACAAGAAGATTAAGGAATTGAGCAGTCTTTATATTAGAAGGAAGACAGTAGGTGGCTGCTATCCCAAGACTGGAATAAATAAACTATAACCACAGAGGCATTCGCTGACCCCACTTAAAAAATACCATGTTTTGAGAAATCCTCAGGGGTATTTGGTTTAAAAGTATTTTTATGACTGAACTATCTCAGAGGTTTACAAATTCTTTTAACTGTAGAACCCTCTGTACAGAAGAAAACACATTCAAAGCCCATAGAATAAAATAGGTGCACTGGTGGATGGGATGTTTTAAAGAAGCATGGTTCAGTTTGAAAAGCACAAATCCAGTCCAACTCTTACATTTTCCTTGTTGGTGGTGAAACTTTGACCAAATTCTTCTGATTCTTAGTCCAATATGTACAATCTTCTTTGTACATTATGTGAATTATGCACCCATGAATCTATTCCCCACTCAAGAAATATTTACTGAGATTCTACTATACTGAGTTACTATAGGGATCATTAGCTAAGATATCACTGAAGTCCACACAGAGTTCTCAGGCCATTGATGCATAGGACAAAGAAAGAAAAATATACCCCTAAAATGAATTGTATTAGAGTTTCCCAACAATGGAAATATTGACATTTTGGACTAGATAATTTTCATTATGGAAGGCTTTCTTAGGGATTGTAGGATCTTCAGTATCATGCATGACCTCTAACCAATAGATCCCAAGTAATCAAAATGTCTTCAGAAATTGCCATGTCCCCTAAAAGGAAGGCAGGCAGGCAAAATTATCTCCAGTGGAGAACCACTGAGTTAGTTAACACAAGAGTATAATGTAAGAGATTACACTAGGGTGTATAAAATTAAAGTTTTGATAAGAGGTGAACACAAATTTTGTAAGAACTCTGAGAAGGGTACCTATGTGCTCAATCTATATAACACCTGTTGCTGGAGAAACTTTTGCTTCTTACAGAGAGAATGGGTATGGAAAAGAGCTATTCAGTGTGATGATATGAGCACAGTGGTGATGATGCAGGGTCCAACTCTTGGCTGAAGACTGGCTCTGATGTGTAAATAGTATTGTCTTCCTATCTTATCCTATCCTAAAGTTCTCCTGGCCTGGAAGCTGCATAGAAAGTCTTCTACACCAAGACAAGGCCACGTGCCTCCATTCTTCACTGTTACATTAGCTAAAATCCCTTTCTATATTAGACATTGGTTCCTTCATCTGCAGTAAGAAAAGACCAGTGAGGACTACAGTTTTACCAATGATCCAAAAATTCCCTCCTAGCTACTAGGATTTCATTTTTGAATTTTTGCCTCAAGTCTAGAAAAAGGTAAGGTACTACTTCAAGAATGAGAAAAATCACTGTTCAGAAAAGTTGAATGTCTTGTCTACAGTCAAATTCAGACCTAACTGCCATCAAATGCGTGCTTTTTAGGGTGTGCCCAGAAGCTTTTGCTATCCTTCCGAGACTCCTAGAGACAGGGTGTAAGGATTAAATGACAGAGTCATTTGAGAATAGAGAGGCAATGACATGAATAGAGAGGGAATAGACAGCTTGCTGCGGATACTATGCTGACTGTGGTAGTCCCAACAAAACTGGCTGAACAAGTGCCAAGCCATGTGCTTTCAAAATGGTTGAAAAAAAGAAAAAAAATTTTTTTCCCCACTGTTTGCCTGCCAAAGCCCTGTGCTGGGCCATGGGTACGGAGTCCTGCTTAAGGCTTAATTCTATTGATTACACATTCCATTTTCCACAGTGCCATTTGCCTGAAGGAGCAGGTGGTGTTTTCGGCATCCATTTAGCTGATGTATTAGCCATGTGGCTCAGTGCATCAGCAGGCTCGAATCATCAATTTACAGTGAGATGACAAAGAGAATCACTCACTGAAGAACTGTAATGGGAAGGGGGGAGGAGAAGTGGAATGCAGAGAAATGGACAAATACATTGGAACAGTAGCTCTGACTGGGGTGTGGGAAGTGGGAAGCTAGATGGCCCAACTTAGGATTTTTGTTTGAAAATAGCAAAAAAAAAAAAATACTTAGAATGTGCATCGGGGCCTGTGTTGACACTGGGTGCACAAGGGGTAGTAGCAAGACCTTCTACCTTGAGCGAATCGGTTTAGTGAAGACAGACATAATAACAATAACACCAGGCATATGCTACAGAGGAGGGATATAGTAAGTAATAGAAAAGTGATTTAAAATTCCACAACTCTGGATCAAATCTGAGCTTTATTATTCACTAGCTGTGTGATTGTAGGCTAAATTAGACTGGAAGCTCCTGAAGAGCAGGCACTATGACTTAGACAGTTTTTGGATGCTCCTTGTTCTAGCCTAGAGTCTGACATTACCATCATAGTCACCAATATTAATAGTTAATTATAATAACAATAAAAGCAGTAACAAGAGACTAACATTTACTGTAGTCTTCCTCTTATCCAGTTTCACTTTCAGCAGTCTCAGTTACTCATGGTCAATTGTGTTAAGTGAAAAATTTCTGAAAAAAATTATTGTTTTAAATCAGTCCCATTTTACCAAGGATGTAAATCATTCCTTTGTCCAGTGTATCCATACTGTATACATTACCCACCCATTAGTCACTTAGTTGCTGTTTCTGTTATCAGATCAACAGTTGCCATATCATAGTGCAGGTGTTTATGTTTTTCCATATTTTACTTAATGATGGCCCTAAAACATAAGAGTAGTGATGCTTCTGGTTTTATTACAGTATATTGTTATAATTGTTGTATTTATTAGTTACTTTTTATGATACTGTGTCTGATTTTCAAATTAAACTTTATCATAAGTATTACGTATAGAAAAGAACATACTATTGTTAGGATTTGATACTTCAGGCATCCACTAGGGGTCTTGATTGCCCCATCATGGGCAAGGGGAGACTAATAGTTTGAGCTCTTGCTATGTAGCATGTACCGCCTAGGTGATATGTACCTTTTAATCCTCACCATAACCTTATGAGTTAGGTTCTATTATTATTTCTATTTTATAGGTGCATAGATGGAGCCCCAGGAGGTTAAATAACTTTCCCATAGTCACAATTTGTATGTATGTGGTGGTAGAACCAAGCTTCAAACTCAGATTTCTATAGCCCCACACCCACACAGCCATTGAACATGATGGAATTCAACTCTCTGAATTGTTATACTCAACTGTATTTAACCTTGCAGAGACTCAATTTCTTTTTAAAATAATTATAATGTTACTTTCCAATTAAGTAAATGTATTATTCTCTTTCTTTATTGTAGGTAGTTGTTAGCATCTAATAACATAATACATGTGGAACATTTAATTAGTACATTCTAAAAAATCAAAATATGGACTATTGTTATTATTTATAAGATTAATATGTTCAGAGAAGCTCTTCAAGGGGCACAGCCCACCCAAATTAAGGAAGACTTCTTCAATGTCTGTGCGATTAGCTACTGTCCTCTGATGAATCTAAGCTTTCAGCTCAGGCCTCTATCATTGCTAGTGCCCTAATACAGTATGTTTCTTTTAATTAGATCATTAACAATCTATTTATTAAGACCTTTCTCACAGTGAGGCAGGCCACGGAAGGCAAAATGTTACCAAAGCTATAATGGCTTTGGTAACTGCATTTCAAAAAATTCTCACTGGCCCTTGAATTTCAGAGAAGAAATTCATCTAACAGAAAAGTTGGGGTGAAAATGACAAGAAGATGCTAACTAGTTGAATTGGTGGGAGTCTTATCACCATTCCATCTCTGTCTGGCCTGACTGGAGAACAGCCTTTCCCACACTCCTCTTTGAAAGTACAATGACATGAAATGCACTGGCATTCACTTTCTAATCCACCAATTTATTCAACATTCATATCAGAGGCCTCATTTTATGACAAACACTGTACTTGGCACTGGATCTGAGACACTTGAATAAGATTTCATTGCACCATAATGTATACCTAAAGTGTACCAACAAATTTAATGAATAAAAAAAAAAAGACTCAATGGCTACTCACAACTGAGGAAAAGTGAGCATCTCTATTTTTACAAAATAATTTGACCATTCATTGTTCTGTTACTCAAAATAAGCACCCCCATGACCCAATCACCTTTGAAAAGACCCAGCTCTGAACACATGAGGCTTTTGAGGGACATTCTAAATCTAAACCATAACACTTCACTCCTGCACCCTAAAAGGCTCATGTCCATCTTATTATGTAAAATGTGTTTAGTCTATCACTAACAGTTGCTAACGTCTTAACAGTTTCAAAAGTGCTGAAGAGTCCAAGTCAAAATTTCCCTCTGAGATTCAAGGCAAACTCTTAGCTGTATGTAAGCCCCTGTAAAAGTCAAAAAGGAGATAAGCACTTACAACATACCACGGCATGAGGTAAACATTCCTATTCCAGAAGGGAAAAGTAGGGAGATAGAAAGGAATTGGACAAAAGCAAGACTGAAAATCAGCAGAGCAAATAGTAAAAACCTATAGCTCCATGTCCAGCACCTGGGGCAAGTTGTGGTAGCTGAAAATCAAAAAGGCTTGGGCAACCTTGCCCCTTGCTGGTTGTAGCTCACATGACCTCTTTCTTGGGCTGATCTTGCTCATTTTCCTATAGCTTTCTTCAGCAGACAACTGATGTCCTCGACACCTCCAACTTCCTGGGCTCTTCACTCACTGAATCTATGTTTCACTTTCGGAGCTTCATGCTTCACTCTCTCAGGGGTACCTTGAGGCCTTCCTTTGAAATCTGGGTGGAAGTCTACATAACCCCACAAGTCTTACATTCTTTAGGCCCGTAAAACCAGCATCATGTGTATGATCCAAAGGTTTGTTGTCAGTTTGAACAGTAGCCTGGCCTCCTTGGGCCATGACTTCAGAGGTTTTGGAGTGTCCGGATAGCTGAACTCAGGGAAAACACTTCTCTAGGTAGTCCTGAATAAGAAGGACACTGTTGGGGCTCTCCTTTCAAAGCAGTTTACCCTTTTCCACCATTGAGCTTGTGGCCATTGAGTTTGTGGAGCTCTGGATATTTCCTCAGATGTCCTCAAGGTATCTTTCCTAATGTCTTGATGCAAAGTACTTGGGTTCTTTTTAATGTTGCTAAACTCTTCCACAACTACACTGGTACACTTTTTCTCCTTTACACGCAGTTGCTTTTGGACAAAATTTATGTTTTTAAAAAAATTTCTGCTTTGTGATCTGCCCTGATTCTCATTACAAATCTGGCTAAAAGTAGCCAGCAGTACCCATGCCACAACCTGAATGTTGGGCTGTCTTGAAATTTCCTCTGTTAATTAGTCTACCACCCTTTATCTCACTCTACTGCAAAATCTCAGGACTTGAGAAAATGTAAACACATTTTCTGCCAAAGTGTAACACACAGGACTTCTAGTCCAAATGCCAATATAGTCCTTGTGTCTATCTGAAACCTCCTGGGCTTGGACTTTACTGTCTACATTTCTATCACCATTCTGGTCTTCTCAGTTCTAACTAGAATTACCCATCAGGTTCTATTACTGCATTCTAAGGCCCATATGTACAGACCTTTTCACACTCCTCCACTAAAACAACACAGTCAGTTATAGTCACAGCAATGATCCCAATAACTTTTATATTAATCAGCTTTTTTGTCACTGGGACCAAATACTCAACATGCACTGCTTAAAGAAGAAATGGCTGATTTTTGCTCACAGTCTCAAAGGGTTCAGTCCACAGTAGGCTGGCTCTAAAGCAGGAACATCATTGTAGAAGGGCATGGTAGGAGAAAGATCCTTACTTCATGGCAACAGGAAACTGAGAGAGAAGGGAGGAGCCATGGAGAGAAATATACTCACCAAAGGCATGCCCCCAGGGAGAGGCACATCTTCCAATGAGGTCCCACCTCCTAATAGCACATTTAGCTATGAATTCATCAATGGATAAATCCATTGCTGAGTATGGAATTCCACAATCTAATTACCTTTCAAAAACTCCACCTCTGAATACAGGAGACTTTGGGGGGATGTTGTAGATCTGAACCATAACTATATCTATATATGTATACATATATGAAATGAAATTAGGGAAATGTCCACCATATTAATAGTGTTGCAGAAATCTCGGAAAGAAATACACAGAGACACAGAATTTGGATAAGATAATAAAATTTCTTCTCACGAGTGGACAGGAATGCCAGGAACCAGTCTGGTCAATCTCTGCACCCCCTTTGTTCAGCGTTTCCCTTTTTATATCCTTTTTAGCCATTATCTCATCCCTAGTGGTCTTTGATATGTAAATGCAATGCCAGTTCCTATTTACAAGTCACAGACACAAGACAGGCCATATACATTGTAAATTCACCCTGGCATGTTAACTGTTAGGTTAATGAAGTTAGAGTTAGATAATCCTCACCTTAAACAAGGAGTTACAGGAAAAGCAAATCTTAAAAGAACACATTACTTATTTTGCTTCTGCAACTACCTTAATATTCAATCTATTAAATTATCTAAAACTTTTCCGTATCAATAGTAGTTACCTTTGGGATGGTGTTAAGAGAGATACTTCTTTCTGATATAATATCTTTCTGTATTTAAAAAAATTTGCTACCACACATATCACAGAAATCAAACAGAAGTTTATATAGACAGTATAAAATGAGTTATTATATTAGACATATTTATAGAGTACACCAGATACAAAACAAAGTGAATTTTCAAATTTTCCATTTTACAGAAGAATAAATTCAGGCTTCATAAATTTTTAAAGACTTTTCAACCCATAAGTAGCTGAAGCACTTCTCAAACTCATGTCATCTGATTCTAAATTGAGAATTCTTCTGCTAAACCATTGAGATTTTCAGAGACCTATCAGAGTGCTTGCCTAAAATATGGGGGTTGGTCTGCCTAGAAAATCTCAAGAGGTCTGGAAGAGTTACTATTTACATCTTTCTAGAATAAGTCAGAAGCCAAAAGGAGAACCTAGGAGTGATTCAGTACAGTCTCTGGAATCCAGGCTAGCTACAAATCTGGAGGAAGTGAATAGCATTGTAAAAGTAACCTTAACTGTTTGCATTTCAACTCTTCAACATTAATGGTATTTGAATTAGAAGAATGATATAGTTCTGGGCACATATTTAATGTTTTCATGTAGATTTAGAACATGCAGTCCCAATACTGAGTTGATTTTAATGCTTGAATATTTTATTATCACTGCATTATGTTCTTAGCATCCGCAATTCAATATGCATCTTAAAGTCCAGCTTACTTTTAACTTCATTATGGTCTGTTACATCTGGCATTTAATGATTCTGCATTTGACCATATAACCTTTTACCAATGATTCTGCAATTGCACATTTATATGTATGCATTTGTGGATATGTAAAAATCTCCCAAGAGATCTCCCAATCTCCTTTTTAAATATGATTTTTTTTTTCTTTTTGAGAGATCTATATAGTCTTAGTTACCAATGAATCTAACCTTTCAATTCTACTCTTAGATAATTGACCAGAGAGGGAACCTGGCCTGGGCCCCAAGACCGACTAATACAAATCTTTTTTGCTCATCTCTCTACCAAGAAAATATCAAGACAAGCATGACAAGAATTAAATTTGAACCTATTTGATATTTTGCCAACTTCTAGTCAAGTGAAAATTATAGCTTTATGTAAGTATCTTCATATTTTGTCATTGTATGATATATTTAAGCATATTTAGCAAGGTAAGAGTGTAGGTATATTGTATTATAACAGTTCCTTAACTAGGTTTATAACATATATTTAAACTTGTGCTGTGGCCATTTCTTCTCTCACCTGAATCCTGAAAATGTTCAAGGTGGGACTACAACTTTCCCCAGCTCCTAATTTATTGCTAGGGTCTTGTGGGCATAAGATTTACCCAAGAAACTATGTCTTGTTCTTTTCTGTAGTTTTAGTGCATATCACAGGCCTTTGCACTTAAAACACAGTGAATAATGGCTTTAACTAAAGTAATTTGGAACTTTTCTTTTTTTGTTCCTTTGGCTTTGAATTTAAGACTGAAGATTTTATAAGGTCAATAAAAAGGATAAATTCAGGAGACAAAAATCCAATAGTGTTTACAAAAGGATCATCTTGGCTAGAAATAGCTATCCAACAAATTTCACTTGATATAAATATGCAACTGCAGAATGATTCTACAGTCTGAGAGGACAGAATATGTTGATGGACTAATGCATCAGGAAATCATATGTTCTACTCCTGATTCCAAGGGTGAATGACTCTCTCAAACCACACATTGTGAAACGATGCCTTAGGCAAGATCTTGGTGCTACTACCAGAAGAAGAAATGGATGCTGTACATCAATAACAAAATATTAAATGTATTTTAAAATTCAAACAGACACACACACATAGTTTCCATTCAGTGGATCAATAATCAATAAACTAAGAAGTATAATCCACTGGGGACCTATGGAAACTGCAGAGTTGTTTTCTGGGGTCTATAGCATTTGAGGCCTCCACTCATGCATTATAACGCCATCTCTGCCCTTCTCTCATCCTAGGAGACTTTCTCATTATAAAATAATGATAATGGAATAGAATTTATCACTGGATAATGATCTCCTGTGGTTAAATGAACGAGGACAGATAATTTGGGCACCTTTAGAAACCAAATAGCAAAAGGCTATCAAAATGTAGATTTTTCAGGCCAAGGATTTAGCTCAGCGGTGCTGCCTCCTGCCTCACAAGTGCAAGGTCCTGAGTTCAATCCCCAGTACCCGTCCCCAAATGTAGATTTTCAAAGAGGGAGGTTTTAGTCCTGTCAAAATATGCTACTCAAAGTTGAAATAATACATGCAGAAGAATATGGCAAGGAAGAGCAGGAAGAGCAACATTCCTTCAAGACTGAGAAATAAGTTGTGTGAACACTTTGTATGAACAGGGATGATTTCAAATCTTTATTGGGCAGCCCTCAGTATCTGGTGCTGAACTGCTTTGCTACCTGGAGATAGGAACCTGGTTTTATTCTCTTGAAGTTAGTCAGGGTTCTGGAAGACCAAAGTTGCCAGACAAAAGGTTTGAATGAAAAGAGCCCTGGAAAGGCACTTAGGATAGACAAGCTTTCATCCCTGTTCTGCCTGTGACTGGCATGCCTCAGTCTTTTTATATCTGGTGTCTTCTTGCTTACAAAAACCTAAAAGACAACATCAGAAATAAATTTCTATGTAGGATGAATAATCGATAATGCAAAATAGGAAAAGGTCCAAAGGGGTAGGGGTAGTGGGAGGGGCAGGGGAAAGGAAAGAAGGGAAAGGAAAAATGATAGAAATGGAAATAAAGTCTTTGTAAATAGGGAAGGGTGGAGGGGATGAAGGGAGGGCTAGGAAGGGGGAAAAAAATAAGAACCAAGATGCATCATATAAAGGTACAAGTTCCCAATGAGAAATGTAAATGTGTTGTATACCTACAATGTACCAATAAAAGAATTTAAGTTTAAAAAAAAAGAAATAAATTCCTATGTGAACTACAGTGAAAATATAAACACAAGTCCACTACAGAAATAATCTTTGCTTCAATTGTCTCACCCAAGGCAGTCTTCACACATGAAAACTGCATGTTCCATACACAAGTATCACTTACACTGATAGCATGTAGATCTTGTTTCCTGCCCTTTTTTGTAGGGCACAGTTGACATCTTTTTGGTTTTCCTATTGTTGTAGTAGGTCTTTGTGATGTTGCACCTGCTTTTTCACCTGTCAGATCACCAGTGTGCTGCAGAACGTTTTTGCACAGTTCCTTGGGCAGAAATATTTTGTTCTTTCTCTATTGTAATTTATCTTGTATAAGTCCAGTCAAAAAAAATCTCTTGTGAAATTTTGGACTTGTTGCTTTCTTTGTAAACTATGAAATTATTCATGCCACACATGTTTAGGATAGAGTAAAAGATGACCATTGGCCAATGCTTTGTGTTTCAAGTGACATCGTAGTTGCTGCATAATTCATCAGCATTTATTCTGCCTTCAGTTTTGTTGGAAAAAGTTACCATCTCAGGCTTCAATTTTGTCTTGACAAAATTTTCTGTCAATCCTGCCATTGTGATGCAATGTTGACATCAGCAGTACCACTTTGCTTTCTTTGCCATATATGAGGCCAATGTTATATGTGTCTGAAATCCAAAGATTGTACTATACAATTCTCTATTTTGAACTTGTGACATTTCATTGGGCATTTCTGCTTTGTTCTTATGAATATTTCCTATGCTGGTCAAGTTGTGCTCCATTAGCAAATGTAATATCATTTGGTAACTGGTAAACCAATTGTCAAATGTCACATTCCAATTATTTTGGGAGATAGGAGAAAGTCTGTTTACAACATTATTGAATTTATTACTGCATGAATAAGGACCTGGTGGCTGAGTTCCAGAATAAATTCATAAAAAAGTATAACATGCATGTCCTACCAAAAAAGATAGGAAAGCAAAGCACACGTGCTATCAGTGTAAGTGATACATGTGTATGGAATATGCTGTTTTCATGTGTGAAACTGCCTTAGGTGTGATAATTTAAACAAAACATTTGATATTGAAAATTTTAATGCTTACTATAAACACTCAAGAATTAAACACTCAACTTTATTGATCTTTTGTTAAGTACACATTGTTTAATATAATAAAACTCAAAATTAAAATTAGTAATTGATCAATAGAAACATTTCTAATAAATAATGTGGGCATTATATGTGCAACATGATGGTCCTTTTAACAAAAATTGATGTGGCAACCCGTTGTTGTTTGTCTTAATGTTTATGTTTGTCTTAACTACAAACTCCGTGAAGGAAAAGATATATTTTGCTTCATAGCTTTATTATCAATATTTGATAAGTTACTACATTTGTCAGTGTTGAAAAGTGGCACTCCGACACTGTCATTTCTTTTCTTTATGAGTTGTCCTGGAACCACTTTCCTTGACCCACTTCTAAATCTTAATTTTTTAGAGATCCTCCAGGCTTCTAATCTCATGATTCATTTCAAACCTCATGATTTACTTCTCCTCTCTCCATCAGCTAGACTTGACTTAATAATCGGCACCATTTCTTATTCTACCTTTATTATCACCTCAAGAAAACCAGGAAAGTGTGGCCTTGGTCCTTTGGACCTAAGCATAGGCCTCTTGGTAAGTGCTACTAGCCATGTAGCAAGCTTACCAGGCAGGGCTTGTGTTCTGTCCAACTTAAATATATTGAGCTATAAGTAGAGGTCTGGAATCACCAAGCTTCCATGATGCTAGACCTGTATGCTTACCTGGTTGCTTTTGAGGCCCTCTTCAGTCAGATCAAACTCATTAGCCTGCCTCTAAAACTTACTGCACTTGGGTCCAAATATGGTCACACAGAGGAAGGAGCTGTGTAAAACTGAAAGACTAGACATATGTAAGTGGTTAAGGCTTAGTTCAGGATGCCTTTCAATTTACAAACCAGGCTTCTGCTTGGCATACTCTGCTATCTGGAGAAAGGTTTTGTTTCTTCCCCAGTGCATTCCAATCTTCCTCTCTCTTCTCCCTCTCCTGTATGGGCATAGATTTTTTTCCCCTTTTTGGATGCCAGATCTTTTGCCATTAAGCCACCAAAGTCCTCATCTTTAATTTTTTTAATTCACAATATGATTTGCCACAACAGAGCTGCATAATAGCAACCTAGATAGTCAACACTATTGCTCAAATTAAATCCTAATAAGAGGTAATAATTCTTGCTCATAATTAAGATGAAGAATAATGGCACTGGGACTTGCTCTATAATCTTTGGCAGGTCCTCTTCCATCTGAGCCTCAAATTCCTCATTGGAAAGATAAGGAACTAGATGGGTAAAACCCACATGATACTTGCACTGACTAACATGGACCACACATGGGAAAAGTTTACATGTCACATATTGTAAATGTTCTGTCATTATCATTTTTTGAATCTAACTCCTTCTCTCTACATAGTGAAAATAGAAGGCCACAAATGTTAAGACATTTATTCACTAATTGAAGTATTTACCCTATAATCATTTATTAAATGTCTGTTATAAACCAGGCATTGAGTCAGGGATAAGTGACTTACCCAAAGTTGCACAGAAATTTTATAGTATATTTAGGGTTGAGGATTCCCCACAAAGCTAGCACTTGCTAAGTATTTTATTACAGTCTAATCTTCAGAATGACCATATGAGGTAGATACTATTAGTCATATTTTTTTCCTTAAATTATTTTATGGAAACAGCCCAGTGCCCATTAACCATATTTTTTATGATGAAGAAATTGAGATTCAAGAAATTTAAATATCATCTGAATGTTTGCTACCCAAATATTTTTCTAAATGGTTGCATGGGGAAATAGAAGATGGATTGAGATACAGAAACCAATGGATGATAAGCTAAAAATGATCTTGGATATCAGTTTTCCATAGTTAAGCAAAAACTCCAACACAAAAGCATTAAAGATTTATCTATGATTAAAGATTTTCAAAGACAGTAAACAGCAACAAGGCAAGTTTGGGAGCCAGACATATTTTCTCACCCATAAAAATTGGAATAATTGTTTCTCCTTTGCAAGACTTCTCGCAGATAAAACAGACACTAAATACACAAAAACAATCTTCCTTCATGTAACACTCTCTCACTTCATCAAGTCTCTGTTCAAATGTCATCTACTTAGAGAAACTGTTATGTTTACTGAACCTGAAATAGCCCCCGCCTTATTGTATGGCACTTTCCTTCAGATTTTCTGTTTTAAAAATTGTATTAGTAGAGCTTGCAATATATAATGATGACATTCCTTATGGGGAGTTGGTGAATGTACATAACACATCTCAATTTCTTTTCATCCCCTTCCCCTCCTCTCCCTTTTCCCTCCCTCAATCTTTTGGTTCTTTTGCCATTTGAGAAAGATCTATCTCCCTCTTTCTTATTATTTATCTTTTAGTTTGCTCTTTGTTTATATTTTGGGTTTTTCATATAAGAGAAACCATGGGATATTTAAGCTTGTGTGTCTGATGTATTTCACTTAACATTATGGTGTCAAGGTGCATTCATTTTCCTACAAATGATTCTTGTTTGTGGCAGAGTAGTACTCCATTACATATAAATACATTTTCTTTATCCATTCATCTGTCAATGGACATATAGCCCTCTTTCAAGATTTAGCTATTATGAGCTGTGCTACTATAAACATAGTGTATCACTGTAATATGTCTTTAACTTTTGGGGGAAGAAACCTAGAAGGGGAATAGCTGGGCCAAATGGAATTTCTAGTTTTACTTTTTATAGGAATGCTCATACTATTTCTATAGTGGTTGTACTAATTTATGTTCCTACCAGCAATGTAGAAGGGTTCCCTTTCTCCTGCACATTTGCTGACATCACATTATAAATTATGTTTATTTGTTCATTAGCTGATAGTCTGACTGAACGAGTGACTGTGCATGCCTTCTCCTCTGATTCCAATTCTGGTGCTTTTCTTCCTGCATATAAAAATCAGCTCCTCTCTCCTAGGAAAGATAAATCCACTCAAAGCTTTCCTCCTTCCACTCAAGCACCTTCAGCAGGACTCCTACCAGTGCCTGACCAGGCTGCCTGCCTCCTACCTGCCTGATTATTCTTGGTCACCCTGAGACTCGGATGAGAGATGTCTGCACAAAACAGTTCAATACATTTTCCTGCAAAGAGAGGCTTTGCAAGTTCAATTGCATCATGGCAATTTCACAGACCACAGGGTTGAAGAAAAAAAAAACTAGGTTCTTAGAACTTTTCTTACCCTTTAAAAGGTGTGTTTCTACCACTAAATTTTTTTCCCTCTGTTAAAGAGTCATGCAATTAATGAAAAGAAAATGTCCAGAAAAGGAAAGGTGCTCTATATGTTGAATTTTAACTATAGGGATGATATTGCTCCATGTTTCTTCTGGAATAAAAAGATCATAGATGATCTTTTAGGATTATTAAGACATAGTTTTTCTGTTTCCATACTTGCCACAAATGAGACTCAGGAGAAAGGCATTGCTTCCTGTAATTACATGGTTGCCAGAGAAACTATGTACAGAAGTTAGCCTAAGCTCACATTAAAAATTGAAGCATTTTATAAACGGGTATAAGGTTATTTCATAAATTACGGGCAAATCGTACCACAGAGTGATCCTCACAGAACTTGGAGGATATCTTAGCTATGGAGGGAATGACAGAAGTTATCTTTCTGTTGTTAACATTTATCATGAGTGTTTTCTAAGAGTGAAAGTATTCAAATAATTAAAAAAAAACAAAGGGTGGAGGGGATGAAGGGGGGGAGGAGAATGGGGAAAAAATAAGAACCCAAAGAATGAAATCCCAATGCTGAATGTAACTGTATTGTATACCTAAAATGTACCAACAAACTTAATGGAAAAAAAATAAATGAAAAAGGAAAAAAACACTACACCAACAAATCAAAACAATGTTTGATTGTTGTCTACAGAACCACATAGATACACACATACATACAACTTTGGACTGCAGTATTTCATAATCTTAGATTTCAGAAGAAAGGCTTATATTTTCTCCTCATAATTCTTTCACACAGTGTATATGTAGTTTACTTTAAAGACCTGAATTAGCATCAAATTATTTCAAACGTACTACCATCATTGAGACTTCTCTCTTCTATAAAATAGTTAATTACAATCTCTCCCTTCATAGTTATTTTATAAATAAGTTTATATGCATATTTATAACATATATATGAGAGTCCATATATATGTATATGTTTGTTTATACAGACACATCTGTGTGCCATTTAGTACTTGGTAGATGCTCAAAAAACACTTAGAAAATCTTAAAGAGATAATTTAATTCAATCTCTTATTTAATGTAGAAAATTTCTTCTAAAATATAACTACAATCCAAATTTTCTTTTAACTTGTTCAGGGACAGAGAGCTCACTACCTTACAGGTCTGCCCATATTATTAATATACGACTAATGTCTTCCTTTTGTTAAATCATAATCTCCTCCATTTAAGCTGTTACTCATCAGACCTGATGCCTTGTTGGAATATACAAAGCAAGTCTACTTCCTTCACCCTGAAGCAGCACCTAAGTGCTTTTGAGTCCAAGGCATTCTATTTCTACATCTCGCTCTATGTGTTAATAAGAGGCAGCACTGTTTGATCACAGACAGGTTATTTTACATTTCTGACCTTCAGTTTTCAGTACCACTAAATGGGGTTAGTGACTCTTTTCTTGTTTCTTTGCTAGGCTTCTTGATAAAGATAGAAACAAAATCCCAATTACGAAACTGTTTTGGACAGTGTAAAATACCACATATGTTAACTATCATTGCCATTTTTCCCATGTACCCTGGCCTCAGGAATGGAGCAGTTGGCTCTGATTGACGGAGTGGGAGGAAAGGGGTCTTTCCTTGTTAAGCTCTATAGTCCGAAGGCCTGAAAACTGACTTGCATCTTCTTGGTTCCCCTGGCTGCTTTCTCAGCAGGAGCCTTTGCTGGTCTCCCTGGGTTCTCTCATTCGTGTTGCTCACCCATTTAGTTAATGTAATTTTGAGGAGGTAGCCTATCTTCGTATGTTCCCCTAGGGAGCTGCAAAAAGGCTTAATTCCACTTCTTTTCCCTAATGTTTATCTAATGGTAAAGGATTGAGAATAGGTTTGATATCCCTGGAGGCCCTAGCCTGAATGATTCAATAATGTATGTGTCTAGGAGTTGGCTGGGAGACATAGGTTTCTAGAGAAGAGAGAGTGGGTTGAAAATACCCAGCCATCATGCCAGGTGGGGTGTCACCCATCAGGGGGCAACCCAGGAGCTTAGCAAAGTACAGCATAATGAACCGGAGCACATGGAAATCAGGGCAGCAAAATAAGATGCAGACCCATCTCAGAACATGTATCTGTTGTCTTAATGAAATTATTACAAATTTCACTCTGAAAAGTGAAATCTGGGTGATGAATTATCCATATGTTCACCTTAGACACAGGAGGAATATTTAGTGGGAATCTAGACCCTTTTTTTTTGAGATTAAGACTTGAATATACAACTACATACTAGACATCATTGCCCAGATATCTCACAGACACCTCAAAATATCTTTCAGTGATATACTGCCATCTTCCCACAACATGATCTTACTCCATTTCCTGTTCAAAAAAGGGTCATCACCACCTACCTGGTTCCTTAGGCTAGAAACCTAGGAGTCACTTTAATCTGAGACTCTTTAATCACCTTTATCCCTGCCACTAGTCTCCAAAGAGTCCTTTTAATCAGTCCTTTTCTGTCCATTCCCTAGTTCTTGTCTTGGGGCTTCTTTCTTCAGATGGCCTAAAACTTTAATTTCATTTTTTTGTATTTAGTCCCTAGCTCCAAGTTTAAGATCCAAACTCTATCTCCTGCTATGCTATCTGTTATGGTTTAGATCTAAACATTCCCTCAAAGTCTGATGTATTCAGAGGTGAGGTTTTGGCAGGTGATTGGGTCATACTCATCAGTAGATTGATTCAACCATGAGTTAATAACTAAATATGACAGATGAGGTGGGGCCTGGTTGGAAGTGATGTGTCACTGGGAGTGTGCCTTTGGAGTATTTCTCCTTCCCTGGCTCCTCCCTTTTATCTCTGCTTCCTGGCTGCCAAGGAGTCAGCAGCTTCTCTTCCACCATGCTGTTTTTGCCTTGGAACCAGCAGACCATGGACTGCATCTCTCCTTTAAAATGCAGGTCCCAGGTATTTTGTCCCAGTGACCGGCAAGTGACTTAATACTAGCTGTCTCTCCAAGTTCCCCTTTAAGATCATTCTTGTAGTATGCTTATCTAAATCACCTAGCCCTGCGTCTTGCCTCTAGAAACCAAGTTACTACTTTGTATACTTCATATTTTCCATTGTTCATTCAACAAAAATTTTGAATATACTAAATTCTGAGAGTTCTAATGGGTCAATGCTATTGAATCAATCAATCAATCAGTTTTAGTTATAGCCTGCTGAGCAGTTACAAAATCATGTATTTCTTTTCTTTTTTGAGACAGGGTCTCGTTATGTAATTCAGGCTGACCTTAAACTCATAACAGTCCTCCTCCCTCAGCCTTCTGGGACTATAGGCATGCACCACCATGCCCGGCCAAAACTATGTATTTCTACAAATACACATTGTTGTCTGGATTTAAATCCATCTTCCACTTACACTCTAGAATGTTGTTTCCAAATTATAAATTTTACTGTTTAAAACACTCAAATGTCTTTCCATTGGCTATGGGTACATTTCAATATGGAGAAAATCACACTGAAGTAATATCCTGGATTTCCTCCCACCTCATCCCTTCCATTACTAGATCTCCTTAGGGAGTGGGAATAACATATCCAGTAAAGACCGTGGGAAAATTGAGCAATCTTCTGCTCAGCTTATGCCTATAGAAAGCATATGCTTAGTTCTGCCCTCTGCTCTGTCCCACTGCTGCAACTGGGGAGAGGCGTAGGTTTCAGGGTTCAGCATTTGTTGCCAACCACTTGTTCTCCAATCCAGCTTTTCTAAGTAGTAATTTACCTGATTCTATCTCTCAGTCTGGTTGGATCTTGGATAGTTGGCAGAAGTTTTATTTATTGAGTTCCTTAAACCCCAACATCCAGGACAAAGATCAAGTTCTCTGCTCTTGTAGAAAAGTAGAAGAAATCATCTCCTCTGTTTTGTAATGTGAGAGCATTTGCTTTTCTGCAGCTGCTCAGTATCTTTCCTCTCCTTAATATGCTCTTGTGGGAAGTCACCTTCTATGACAAAAATCCACAGACCAGGCTAAGCTTCACTGAGATCCTACCTAAGCCTAAAAGACGTGAAAAGCCAACTAGAAGTAGGTTTGTTTTAGAAGTGCTGTCTGAATGACAGGCTCAATGGGCCCTTACAGTCCCCTCAGCTCCGCACTGCTCAGGAGAGCTGCATACCAATGTTTGATTCTAATGCATACCAATATTTGCTGGTATTGAAGTAGCCACCCCCAATCTGGTTATGCCATTTTCTTCGCTACACAGGTGAAAATGAATCATCCCAGTCTTATTTGAAAATAATAGTGAAAGGAAGTTTTACAGTTTGTTTGCAAAAAGCTGCTTCTTTTCTGCATTATTTATTTTCAGAAAGCCATGCTAAGTGCACATTATCCCTTTTCGTAGATAAGGAAACTTGGTTTCAGGTTTACTCAGCAAATGTATCAATTAGGGTTTGTTAGAGAATAGATTTAATACAACATATATGCATATGTATGATACATAAAATATTTACTAAGTAGGCTTACAATGGTCACCTGAGAAAGCAGGAGTGGAAGAATGCAAAATGGCCATCTGCACACTAAAGAGTCAGAGGATCTTGTTGAAAGTGGGAGGCCTGAACCTCACTGAAGAGTCTGGTACAAGTCCATGTCAGAAAGCCGAAAGGATTACGCTGGAAGGCTGAAGAATATGCACTGAAAGCCTGAGACAGAAATTTCTAAACATGATGGCAAAAATTTGAAGCCCTCCAAAGAAACAAAAGGGAAGACTTCTTTCTTTCCCTTTTCGTTCCATCCAGGCTACAACCCTACTGGCTGGTGCCACCCACATCCAGGGTGAGTCTTTCTTCTTCATTTGTGGCCTGCATGTCAATCATCCACAGATATACCCAGAACTATGATCCACTAATCCAATAGACATTTATCAATCCATTCAAATTGACAACACAATTAATTAACAAAATCCACTCTAGGCAACTTGACAATCAGATACATTTCCTTAAACCTTACTTAGTCTTTTGGTACAATAGAAAATTCATAATTACACCTAACATGGTAAAACCGTCAAGTGTACAAATGAAAACATAATAATTTCCCTTCCAGAATAAAAGGCAAAGTTTTTCTTTCGGTGATTCTTGCACTTATCCTACTATTTCATAACTTAAGCATTATAATACAGATTTAACAGTACTTAAGAACTAACGTTAAGTTTAACAACATTATGTTACAGAGAAAAGAAATAAAGATATTTGCTTAAATATATATGTATATATGCACAAGCATATCAGCAAAATAAGAAAGTGAAATAACAATTACAATCCTTGTTTCTGTAACTGGTCATGAGCTTATTTATAACTTCATTCTCCTACTGCACATTCTATATTCCCTTACCTTTAACAAGCACCTCAGCATGTCATGGTTCTTTACTTGTCAGGGTAAAGAACCTTGATTCCTTCAGTTCTGAAGGTTCTGGGCCATCTGTCACTCTCCCTGGATTGAGTGTTGTAATTTTCCACCGAATTTCATAACAGAGCATGGTAATATTTGGAAGTGCCCTAAGAGATCTTCACTTCAAATATATTCTTCCCTTCCTCCACTGGGGAGTAACAGTCCAATTTTCCCTTGATGGTGTGGATTAATCACTCCTGCTAACTCTATAGCTTCTTCTTTAGCTTGTTTACACTGAGGCATAAGGAAGTCATGAGTTGGAAGCCTTAGCTTCAAGTTCAATGCAGGCATCATTGTGTTTCCTGGTGCAAGCCTTTCCCACTCTGGTGAATGTTTGTTTGTTTATTTGTTTATTTTGTGGTACTGGGGATCGAACTTAGGACCTTGCACTTGTGAGGCAGGCATGGTGCCACTTAGCTAAATCCCTGGCATTCCCACTCTGGAACTAAGACTTCTAGGACAGCATAGCATAAGGTCTTGGGAACAGGAAGCAAAAACTTTGCTAGTAGGTCACTAGGAGTAATGGTGAGTGGTACCATTCCCATTTCCAGTCCTTGATTCCTGGACCCATGAATAGTGGCTATGGGAGAAACAATACCATACAGTGGATATTGATTCAAAGGCTGATATACAGCCTTCTGGAGGACTTTGCCCCAGTCCTGCAAGGTATTGCCACCTAGTTGGCACTACAACTGCATGTTTAATAGGCAATTATACTTTCTTTCAATCCTGCTGCTTCTGATGATGAGGAACATCATAAATGATGTTCCATGAGCCAGTTGCCTCACTTCCTTGGCTGTGATATATGTTGCTCGGTCAGAAGCAATGCTGTGTGGAACACCATGTGGTAGATGCAGCATTCTCAAAGTTCATTGATGGTAGTTTTGGCAGAAGCATTATGTGCAAGGAAAGCAAATCCTTATCTGAAGTAAGTGTATATTACAGTGAGAATAAAGTACTTCCTTTAATCAACCTGCACTAGGTCACAGGCTGATTGCCCCAGGGAGTGGTGCCATATCTAGGATTTAGTTTTGGTCTCTGCTGCTGTTATTTGGGTATTCAGTAGTGGCTGTAGCCAGGTCAGCACTGGTGAGTGGAAGTCCATATTGCTGAGTCCATGCACACGTACAGATTCCTTGCCACCATGGCCACTTTGTTCATGAACCCATTGGCCATGACAGTGATGGCTATAGAAAAAGGTTGACTGCTATCCATAGAATGGTTTATCTTTCCAACTTGATTATTAGTCTTCTTCTGCTGAGGCCACCTTTTGGTGAGCATTTACTTTGGATGTAAATATCTAGTCTCTTTGGATATGTCCAAGCCCTTAGACTTAGCAGAGCACTGGTGTGAGAGCCAGACATACCAGGATTTGAATTGCAGTTCTCCCACTTATTGGTAGAACTTGTTTTTGAGTAAGCAACCTAACTTCTTTGAATCCCAATTTATTCATGCTTAAAACAGGACCTACCCTACCACCTAAAGTTATTGGAAAGATTAGAAATAAAGCACTTAAAGTATATGGCTAATCATAGTTCACTTTTGTATTTCTAAACAATTCATCAATATGTATATGCTATCAACCAAAACAGCCCTTAGGCAAACTGAAGCACTTATGTCTCATGCCCTTACTTTGGCTCACCACTCAGTAATCCATTCAACAAGTATTAATGTCTACTATGTGACAGGTGTTATGCTATGCTATGCTATGCTAGATTATTGTTTAGATCTCATGTGTTCAGAGGTAGGGCTTTTGGAAGATGACTAGATCATGAGAGAACTGAACTCATCAGTGGATTAATCCATTGATGAGTTCCTAGCTGAAAGTGTTTTTCAGAGATGGGTCCAAATTTGAGGAAGTGGGCCACTGTGAGCCTGCCCTGGGAGGTTATATCTTTCACTCAGACTCCTTTCTCTTTCTGCTTCCTGGATTCCATGAGACGAAGTTTTCCTTTGTTCTTCCCTGATGTAGTCGCTGCCTTGAAGCCAGCCAACAATGGACTGGACCCTTTGAAACTGGGAGACAAAATAAACCTTTCATCCTTAGATTGTAGATATCAGGTATCTCTTCCAGTGATGGGAAAGTGACTAATACAGCTAGGTATTGGTTATCCGGTGGTGCAAAAATAAAGGTGGCCTCTATCCCTATGGAGTTATAACCTTGTGAGGAAGGCAAAAACTCAATAAATAAATGCAGAAAAATATAAAAATAAATTGTAATAAATGCTATAAAGGGGCAAAACAGGATTCTATAGAAAACAATTGACCCATTTTTAAATAGGTAGTTGGGAATGGCTCCTCTGAGGAGATGACATTTAATCTAAGATTAACAAGGAGTCAGAAAGGAGAAGAGATGAGACTTTTCTAAATAGAGAATCCAAAAATCTGTGAAGACCTGAGGTGAAAATGAGATTAGGGTGTCTTTCAAACAAAGCCCTCTGGGTATTCCCAGAGACGTCCCAAATTAAATTGGAGATATATATTACTCTGCATGTTCTCTCTTCTTTGTCTCTAAACCACTTCACTATCTAGAACACTAAACACAAATGTCATATTTTAAAGACCGCTTAAACTTCTTAGAGATTTAGTCCCTTTTTTCCAATGTTCCCTCAAATATTTGTGTTGAACTTTATAATAGTGTGTGTTAGTAAGTACATAATGGCTGTCACTGCACATTACATTGTGCCATGAACTGTGTTAAATATTTTGCCTGAATTATTGTATTTACTCCTCACTCTAAGCCCTGTGAAATAGTTAATATAACCATCATCCCATTTTAAAGAAAAGGCGATTCATCAGTATATCTTCAGTACACAGAACAAGTCCTGGCACAAAATAGTTAACTATTGGGCCGGGGATTTAGCTCAGTGGTTCCGCCGCCTGCCTCGCAAGCGCAAGGTCCCAAGTTCGATCCCTGGTACCAAAACAAAAAAAGTTAACTATTTGCAAAAGGAATGCCTTGGCAATTACAGATCCTGGCTGATAACAAAATCACATAACAGGTAAACAAGTCTGTCCTCTCAGCCTTCAGGCACAGCCTGTACTGTGGCCTCTGCTGATCTGATTTGTGCAAAGACTGACAGCCTGGGTCCCTCGCCTTCAGTTCGGTTAATGGCATTAGCATCTAGTCAATAATGCTCAGCATTTCATTTTAACACTTTAATTAACAAATTCAATTCATTCAAACTACTGTGAAAATAAATTAAAAGCTCAAGAACAGGGCTTCCAGGGGTGGGTGTAGGAAAGGCAGGGGCTTTGCACAGATTAGGCTGGGTGTTGATCAGCTCTGTGGAGTTTACAGGAAGCTGGGCATTGTCTGCCCTTCAACTATCTTCCTATCCTTGACCTCAGTGATACATCCAAGATCTGGCAAATCAATGTATGAATCTTCTAGGTTTGTCTTGCCTCTTTTTATGTAGGCAAGTAGGGGCCATTCTGCCTTTCAAATTGGCTCTCATTTGTCAAGAGTTGTTTTGGTTTAGATTTAAATTTAAGAACGACAACAAACAACACTAATAAACAACCACCTAATCCAGTCGTTTTCAACCAGGGATCATTTTAACCTTTAAAGGACAGCTGACACTATCTGAAGATATTTTTGTTGTCACCTCTATGAGAAAAATTACTTCCATCTATTGAGAAGCTATGATCCAGATGCTGCTAAACATCCTATAATGCACAAGATAGTCCACATCACCAAAGAATTATTAGGCCCAAAATGTCAGTGCTGCTGAGGGTACAAAACTCAGTTTCAGGCCCTGCACAATTTTCTAAGCGCCTTTCCAATTACAATGTCCTTGTGAGGTAAGCAGGATGGAGATGGCCGATCCTTATTTAAGGGTTGAAGAAACTGACAACCAAGGTTCAAGTGATATGATAAAACATCACAGTTAGTGATAGTGATGAGATAAGAACAAGATCCTTTCACCAACTCTAGCTGAATTAAAAGAATAGAAAGCATCTTTTGGAGGTTCCAAGTAGCTCCTGGGGAAGGAAAATGGTTTGTAGGTATGTGACTATCCTCTACATCATAGAAGATAGGCACTGGTAAGGGTACTTAACTCATGTGATAAAGTATCTAAGTTTGGTGACTTGGAACAAAGGGTTTGTTATGAGTGAATCTGGGAAACTTCCCTTTACCCCACCTCCAATAGTTACACTCAGTGGCTTCATGTGAGCTACATAATTTTGCATTGAAGTCAGCCACTGAAAAGATCACCCGGCTCTTAATCATTGGTTATTCCAACTCTGAGACTCAATTGTCTTTTTTATCTTAGGAAGCAAGAAAAGATTAAGTCAAAGCTACACAGAAGTTTTGTGGTGGGTAGAAATCAAAACCAAAACATAAAATTTGATTTTTTTCCCCAGGAGTTTTGACAAATGCATAGATATATTTGATAATTTTGGAAAAGGGGGTAGACAGAAAAAGGAGAAGGAGGAAGGAAGGCTGATGGCATTTATTGTAGAGGATCAATAGAAGCTTCAGAGAGAGCTTGTTCAAATGGAAAGAAGACTGCAACAGAATGAAGCACCCGTGGACTCTAAACATCAGAGGGCACTGGTGGCTTCTAATACAAACAATATTAGATACTCTGGCAGCCTGGGTATAGGATCCAGATTAATATCTCTTCTCTGTATATGTGAATCAAAAGAGATAGATCACTAAGTTTTATAGCCCTTTGAAGCCCAAGGTATTTTCTATAGAATACTCTTGAAGTGGGTATAACAAAAGAGGGTACTTCATGGGAACATCGTTCTGTTGGTAAGTGAATTTCTGGCATTGGGACACAGGATTGGTGTTTCACTTTCCTTTCCATAAGTCACAGGTTTATAGCTCTGAAGATAATGTTAACAATGAAAAATATTAAAAGGAATAAAGTCCCAGCCTAGAAGCAGTTCCTAGAGAGATTGAGGACTAAGATTATGAAGTCCCAGCTGAGCTTGTATGGTTGGATAACGTAGAGCAGTGTACAAATACTTGCATGACTTCTTCAGAAGATTGGAAATAAATGAGAGTGAAAAAAATTGTAACAGGCTGGATTTCCTGCTGGGACAGGTAGGGATACAGAGATACAGGAAGCAGTTAATAACTTTTGTGTGACCTCAGTTATATTAACAAGATGGTAAAACTCATGCCATTGTATTTGTCATTCATATTATCTCATTCTTATGACAATATGCAAGGTTGTTTTATTTTGTCCATTTTCAAAATATAACTTAAAGAGGTTAGTCGCTTATGTAAAATCATGTACTTAGGAAGTGAAAGAGTTGAAATTTGAAGTGATTCTGTCTAATTCTAAATAGCTAGTTGTATGTATCCTACAATGTCAAGAAGGGAAGTAAAGGCAGCCAGAAGGGCCCAAGTTTTTTGGTCTGTCTTCAACTCACTCTTCAGTGGATTTTCACCTTGGCTCTGCAAACCATTGAGACCTCTAGAGATAAATAGATCATTCTTTCTCCTTAGTGGGGATCATTCTGTAAAGCTGACAAAGCATGCTTCCAAACTTAGAAATCATAGACATTTTTACATAGGGAAGTCTGACAATTGATATTTTAACATATAAGGGTGACATATTCCCTGTACTATATTTTGTCCAAAAGAAAATCAGGTCTTTATATCAGGAAAAGATATTAAGGAGGTTCTTGAGCAAAAGACAATGTAGGCCTATTGAAGGATTCACTACAGAAGTATCCCTACTCCTCCACCCTTCAATGAAGCAGAAGTTAAATATTAGTACAGTGGGGGAAATAGAAGAACATAGTTATAGAGCCAGATTGGCCTGGATTTGGGTTCTGAGTTCATAGCTCCCTAAATTAGTGGCCCTGAGGACCTGACTTACTTTCTCAAATCTTCAGGTTTATCCTCTTCTAAATGGGATAAAATTGAAACTATAAAAGGGCTGTTGTGATTATTAAAGGAGATGTTTTGGGGAAAGAACCTGACAGATAAGTAGATGGTCAAAAATATCAGCTCTACACTCACGTTCCTAAGTCTTCCTATTACAATAGAAGTTGTGTCCCGATTCAATGTTGTATTTCCCAGAATTTGGAACAAAGCCCAAGATAGAGTACAGTAGTTCATGAACTTAATTTGTTCTATGATTTTGGAAAAGACAGCCATGTTTGTTGTTAGTGTGGGAAAGATGGCCATAGGTGTGTTTTTCACTCAATGCAGATCTTGCAAAGAACCAAATTTTGCCAAACGCTTTTGATTGTGGAACAAACTGTTTGCAAAACAAAAGCATGTGTGAACCAAGGTACCACTATACACACAAAATAAATAAAAGTTTAATGGGCAGATAGACAGTAGAAGAGCAGAGAGAAAAAGATTAGGGCTTATAGTTAAACAAGTAACATACTTAGTAACATGTACTCAGCACATTCTATGTTCCAGTGATTGTGCCATGAATCAAAGCTAAGCTGAATAGGACATAGTTCTTGCCCTAATATGACATTGTTTCTGCAGCTCATAGTCCAGTCAGGGAGACAGAGCTGAAAACATACAGGCAGCATCATGTGATTACAGCTAGAGTCGAGGGAACACAAGCATCTATAGTTGCCTGGATTGTTAGTGCTGGTGGTAACTGTGCCTGAGGTAGAAAAGTGGGCTGAAGGTCAAATAAGGCTTTTTAGAGAGCTATTCAGAGGCACAGATCAACAGAACAGCAGCATTCCAGGGACATAAGAATTAGATGGCATTGGACCTAGTCTCCTCCCCCAAACTGCAGCAACATTCAACATCTCCTGACTGTACAATCTCATAGGCCAGGCCCTGTGACAGTCCCTGAGGGTGTAAAGATAGAAAGGACACTGGCTTGTCTCCGTGAATTCACAGTATAGCTCGTGGAAGTTGTTAAGGTAACAGAATGATGAACACCAGAATGGAGGGTAGCTCAGCATGGAGATGGAGTGGCCAGCTGGAACCAGAAGGGAGAGAGGTAGCTAAGTGTTCCCATGAGCCAGAGTAGGGCCACGGAAGTCTTCACAGAGAAAGTGATGCTTGAGCTAAGAGCCTGAAGACTGAGTAGAAGTTTCCCTTCCCTTCTGTTTCCTTTCTTTTCCTTCCCTTCCCTTCCTTTCCCTTCCCTTCCCTTCTCTTACCTTTCCTTTCCCTGTTTCCCTCTTCTCATGAATTCACTTGTTCTCTACTTGAAGACTTACTATAGCGAGTTATGAGCATTGTCAAGTAAAATTGTGAAGTCTTCAGACTGCTTCAGCTTCATAGCTGTAAGATGAAGAATTCTTATAGGTGATGTAGCCCAACTTCCTAATTTTACAGATAAGAAAGGTGAGGCCCAGAGGGGAGAAGAAAGCACTGACATGAAACTACTCAGGTAGCAGCCAATAGAGACAGTGTAGAGCCCCAGGTGCTCACGTACCTCAGGATTTATTGTTATAACACATTGCCCCTTTGTCACCCTGAATTTTTGTACCTCACCCCCATCTTTACCCGAAGGAGATCTAATTCTGCATTGTCTTCCCCTTTTGGGTTGGCTAAATATATTCCTGGGGAAATTTCAGAAATTCATTCACACCAAGGTAAATAGCCCTAAGTGTTACCTATAGTGGTGTTATGGCTTGTGTTTAGATGTCCCCCCAAAGCCTCGTGATTTTCAGAGGTGGCTGAGTCTAGATTGTGTGACTGATTCATGGTGAGGCTAGGCCTGAGGACATCAGAATTAAGGGAGTGAGTGCTACCCACTCTAAGTAGTCTGAATAAATAAATAAAAGGGACAAAAAGGTACTGTTAATATCCCTTGCTGCTTTTGCTGCTGTGTGGGCTCCATGAACTGTTTCTCCTCTGTAAGGCCCCTCTGCCATGTGCCACTCTGCCTTGGAGCCAGCTGATTATGGACTGAAACGTCTACAAACTGAGCTAAATAAACCCTTTCTTTTTTTACTTTAGGTGTCAGGTATTTTGTCTCAGCAATAAGAGAAAAGTAACTAACACAAATGGGGAAGCAGGGCAAGAGAATTATGTCTCACATAAGTATTCACGACATAATTCAGTTTATTGTTTTCTACTATAGAGTCTAACCCTTTTCTCTGCATGGGTTTGAGGAAGAGGGTCTTAAACTTTGACCCAAGCTATGTGGTCCACAAAACACTTTCATAAGCAAGGGAGTCATGAGAAATGTGCAAGATTATGCCCCACTACAGTTCATAACAGGTGGTATCATCATTCCTCCCCCAATAGCATGAATGCTCTGGAGTACAACAGGCAAAGCAAGTACACAGACCTGAAAGCTCAGCTGAAGGCACCTCAGATGGAGGCAGTTATGGAGACAGTGGAATTACTATATGAGGATCCCCCTCTTTCTTCTACCCTTTCCTAACTCAAGAGTGGAGAGGCACTGCGGCTCCAATGATGCCACCAAGCTATATGGGTTCCAACTGATCCCTAGAGCACACATGAGCCCTTGAAGAAGCTTTCCCCCTATAATTTGATTTTCTCTCTTCAGGAAGACATTTGCTTCTGCCCTCTTGGTAGTTCTTCCATCATTCCATATTCCCTTTCCTCTCCTTGAAACATGCTTCCCGCTTTCCTATTAGCTCTTTCCTCCATTTCTTTCCTCTTCTGCCCCAATACAGTGAACTCTTACTCCCTCTTCAGGGCTTGAGTTAAAAGTCACTTCCTCAGAAAAGCCTCTCAATGCTCCAGGTTAGGTCAGGTCTCTCCATTGTTTCTCGGCATGTTGCATTTCTTCATCACCTTCTAAAATAATAACCAATTCCTCATGAGAAAGTAATCATTATGTACTGCAAACTTGTACTAATAAAAAATAAAAATTGAAAAAATTAAAAAATATAATTAACTATGTGCTTGGCTTAATGTTTGTTTACCTGCTGGAACGAGGGCTTCACAAGGGCAGGAAATCTTTTTTAACCAATATTTTATCTCTGATGAAGTAGAATCTGAACAGCATATAAAGTATATTAAGAAGGGCCTCAATAAATACTTGCAGAATGGGTATAGGGTCACAGTTGGAATGGAGAATGGAGAAGGCAGCATTCACCTTTCTTTTTGATCATATTTTCAGGCTATTCTTTTTTCATTACATTAAAATTCATAATGCTTCCAAAGTCAGTGGGTTTTGGCTATTCTATCCCATCCCATTTTTTAGCACTAACCTCACCTGAAGTCTTAGAACTTCAAGTGCTCAATGACGTTTGTAAAATGAAAGGACAAATGAATACTGCTCTAAACTCCACACTACATGAACTCACCAAAGCCTTTTATACTCCCCAATGCTCAATACTACAGCCTTCCAGGATACTCACCAGACACCCAGTTCCCAGTAACTGATTTTAGGTGAGGGCTGATTGAGCAATTTCACACTAAGTTATGAATGACAAATTGTCTTTAAATTTCTCTCTCTCAGTTTTAAAATAGGATGGCTGCTAAGCCCAAGCCAATAGGGTATTAGAAACATATTGAGATAAAAATGAAAAATACTTTTCTAAGCATCATCCCACAAAAGCAAGATTATTTTTCACAAAGGTTGGAAAAGAGGTAATAAGAGAATACGTGGATCATCTCTTTTCACTTAACAAATATAGAAGAGAAGCCTGGTGAGGGACAAAAGATTTGTTCAAGTCACACAGCAAAGCAATGTCAAAAAAGGGCCTTGGAGAGGATCCTTCTATGCATGGGTCCAGTGTCCCTGCTCTTTACATACTGCCTTGTGCTTTGTCAGCGATTGTAAATGGAGCTCTCTTGGTCTCCCATTGCTCCTGCTCAGCCCTACCTCTGAGTCCCAGTGACAGCCTGCTTTCCACAGCTGCCCTTGCTGAGCACTGCTACTTTGTAGATGGTTTTGCTGCCTTTCACTGACTCACCTTCTTGCCATCTGCTTTCAGTTTTCCTCTGAAAATCCCAGTGTTTCTGCTATTCTGAGCTCTGTTGTGTCCCCCTCCTCTGTTAATGGGCCCAATGAGCAGATGCTTTAATTTATCCTTCATCCATCTCCAGGCTACTATTTTCTGAAATCTATTTTTCACTCTCTTGCATTTGTTGATTCACCAATTTCAGAGGATTAAGTATGTTTGAAAGAGCAAAGGTGAGACAGTGAAGCTTTTTCTGAGGAATCCTACTAATAGGATTCACTCCTTTGCTCAAGAGGCATTAAGTTCAATGAAAGTTCATTGACACTCAGTATGTGTGAAATACTGTGTAGAAAGGGAAGGAAAGTTAAAGAGGTAGAATGCACCATTTTGATCCTGGTCACTAAGAAAAGACATACAGCTGTAAAAGACGAAAACATTTAAAAGGATATACCACTGGGGGGAAAATGGAAGGCTAGAATAGCATCAGTAATAAATATTAAGCGTTCTGTATACTGGATGCCAAAGTGGAGGTTTCATTTGTGGTACCAGGAAACAAAGAATGGTGCATTCTGAAGAAATATCGGAAATTATACAGAATTTTCATATACTTGGAAAGCAAGTAAAATACTCTTATAAAACCTCTTGCCCACTTCAAACATCTGAAGGGAAAGGGATTTGGAAATCAAAGAGATTTCACAAGGGGGATTTTTGGTGGCTTGAGTGCCACATGCCAGTTACAAAGGAGGACTCTGGGGTGGGGTACTTTTACTCTTGTCTGTGTGCAGAGAGGTGGGGACACAGAGGGGTGGGCTCTGACTCCTTCCTGAGAAATCTAATGAGGAGACTGTACAGTGAAGAAGTAGCTACACTCATACTAGCTGATGATCCTGGTGCTTGTGAAGGCAAAGGATTCTGAGTATATGTGGGATGTATGGCAGATGGATGATACCATTTTGACTCTTTCCCCGAGTCTCTATACAGTGGACAACCAGAAAAGCAGGGGATTAAAGAGAAAGCAACAGTAGGAGGAACAGGACACATTCTCTAAGTGATGATTACCCTGAGTAGAGGAACTTCCAATAGAATCCAGGAAAGTACCATATGGGAGGAAGTCAGCTGAAAACATCTGCCAGGCACAGAGAGGCCCTTCAGTCAGCTTAGAAGCCCTTCTGTTCTCTTCCCAACTCCTTTCCCTCTGTTAACCTTGGGGAGCTAGTCAGAGAGATGGGTAGAACTCAGAGAGATGGGCCAACTCTCAACCCACAGCCCTGCAAGCTCCCAGCTAGAAGCTGCCCTTGGGGGAAGAAAGAGATATTAAGGAAGAAGATAATATTAAACCAAGCTCAGAGTTTTCATTACTGTCTAGGACTAAACATTTTAATTACTGAATTGAGGCCTGTTTGTCAATTAAGGCAATGTAAGGACTTTCTCTTGCCTAAAAGAGAAATTTTCATCCAGGGCAGGATAAGAATTATTTTCATGAATAGATCTGAAGAATTGGTAGGAGACAAAAAATAAAGCTTCCTTTATGAATGTAAAATTCATGCATAATATATAAATATATTATTGATAACATGTATATTAACACACTCAATCCTGATGACAATCTTGGAGAAAAGTAATATTATTGTTCACACTTTAATAAATGAAAAAAAACTGAGACATAGAGTGATTAAGTAACTTCCCCACTAACCAAACACAACTTCTTATGTATGGGAATATATTTGATCCCTAGCTATATCATCAGAGCTCAGCAGAGATCCAGTGGCTCAGCAGGTATAACACAACTATTGTTTGAGGATCTGATTTCAGAGTGCTGTGTTGGAAATAAATACATGAGAAGGGCTTTAGGTATTCAAGAGCAGCTAACCTGAGCCAAATGAGATTAGAGTATTCATTAGGACCCACCCTAGAAGTTCAAACTCTATTTTCTCATCTTCTGACCAGGCGATAATATTCATGTCCTTATTTTGTCCTTTAGATACAATTTTATAATCTGGACTATCTCACTGTTGCTTTTGGATTGCATTTGTACTGGACATCCTTTCCACTCTCTTCTGTCTTATTTCAGCCCACCTGTCTCACACCCACACCAGGATGATTTAAATCCCTTTAATTATATCCTGGTACATTTAACTGTAACAATGTTATCCAATGGTATTTTCCTAAGAGCTTCAAAAATCCATATATAAATGCCTAATCAAACTCATGTCATGTAAGATCTGGATGAAGGCAATATAGATGCCAATTTCAGAGTTGAGAATAGATTCAGCTCCATCTCTTATTCAGTGCTTCAAAGAAAGTACAGTATGAACTCGTGTGGTCAGCAAAAATATCAGGAACTGGGACTACAGTGTATACCTTATGTCTCAATGTCTGTGAGCAATCCCTACTCTCATGAGATTCTTAGTGTATTGTGGAATGTCAACTATACTAACTACGTGTGAAGAGAATTGAGGCAAGGTACTGTGTTCTACTCATAGTACCTACAAAAAATATATTGTAATTAAATTTACTTACAATGGATTGAATGTCTGTGTCCCCCACAACCATATATTGAAATCCTAACATTCCCAATCTGAGGGTATTAGGAAATTGGAAGGTAACTGAATGAAATTGGTGTCCTTATAAAAAGGACTCAAGGTAGCTCTTTCTCTTTCAGTCATGCAGAATACAAGAAAATGGATCAACATAGCTCATCCATATTGGAACCCTGGTCTTAGACTTCCAGAATTAAGAACTGGGAGAAACAAGTTTATGTTACATAAACAAGTCACCCAGTCAAAGGCTCTTTGTTATAGCACCCCTACTTCTTAATGAACCAAGACATTATCTCAGTGTGGTCAGTATTTTTTACAAGAATTGTTGAAAAAGTAGGATATGTTCAAATGAAATGTCCAGGAGAATAAATATCTTATATTGGCCTTACAAGGGAGGAATTATTGTCTCAGTTTTTCAAAGATGAGAAAAAAAAACCTCAGAGAATCTGGATAATTTGTGAGGATCACAAACTAACAAATTAAAGAATCTAGAAGGAAGCTAAATTGATGTAATTTCTGAGCTCCAGGTGTTTCTCCTATGCAGCTTGAGAAGAGATTTAAAAGCTCATTATAAAGACAAATTTGTTAAAGGAAATTAAGAAAGCAGTAATACTATTACTGAAATAAGTATAGAACCTTTCCAGGAAACTACTTTGCATGAACAACACTCACATTTATCCATTCATTTTCTCATTTGTTCATTCATTCTTTCAACAAATATTTCTTGAGCATCTAGTAATTGCCAGGCATATGCTAGGCCCTGATACAAACTCAGGAAAAAAAAGGCTTTGCTTTTATGATGCTTATATTCTAATAGGGAGTAGCAGCTGATCAATAAAGAGGATGAGTAATCAATATCAGAGTAATTCAGATATGAAGAAAATAAAGTGATATGATAAAAAGTGAGAAGCGCTTAAAGGAGCTAGTTAAATAGGGTGGTCAGTGAAGTCCACTTGGAGGAGCCTAGGGTCAGGTTTCAGGAGTAAGAGGGTGAATGAAGAGAATGAATGTTCATATTCTTGGAAAACACACAAGGCAGATACAGACAGGAGGAAAACACTCTCCTTTAATTCCTCTGACTCCATCTCCCTAAGCTCCAAAGCAGAGGCATGCGATATAGATGGAAGATGATGAGCTTTGAATTGGATACATCCCAACCTGTGGACACATGACTGAGTCTTTTAAACTCTGAAAATGTTTTCACGTGTGAAAATGGGGACAGCGAGTCTTCCCTATTGGAACATGTGAGGATCAATTCAGAAAATGAATGAATTTTCATTTTTTAGTTGCCAACAATAAAAGCTGACTGACCAATTAAATATAAAGAAACTTTATTAAACAAATCATTGTAGTTCACATAATGAGTTGAAGGTCCAAAGAGCCAGGTTTAAGGATAAACTTCCTGTCTGAAAGCATGCTTTAGAGCTAGTTGGATAAGAAAACCACAGCTGTTACCCACACGACTAAGTACCAGGTGCTACATTCTACACTACTGTCACTTTTGTGTTACTTTTGTTTCACTAATTCAACTTTGTAGCAACTACTATGCTGCCAGCAGTAATGACATTCCTAGGCCAGGAACTCAAGGCTGCTTGTACCTCATAGGCCTCAAAGTTGCTTGCTTCAGAATTGATTTCTTATCTAGATGTTTCTGAAGGGCGGAGCTTAGATCACATACCTGTGCCCTACCTTCAGGAGTGGGCAGAGAAGTGAGTTTTCTAACTCCCTCCTTGAAGAGGAAAGGGCTCATGAAGAATATTCCAAAGGGATTGGGCAGGGAGAAAATATGGCAAGTACACACTAGGATGGAAGCATATTGCAGTGCCCGGGAGACAGCAGGTGCTCAGTGAAGGGGAGCTTCTTTTCTTCTTTCTGTTGCACAGACTTCTTTCCATCTGATCCGAAGCGCTGAAGAGGTATTAATAATGCTTGCTGTATGAGTAGATGAAAAGGCCACCATGTACTATTTAAGACTCCCAGAGAGGAATTATAAATTTAGCCTGTGCTATAGACACCTTCAAGAGAGACAGGCTGCTGACTGAGACTTGGCTCAGAGCACAAACAACCTGCCTGGCATTTGCCTAAATCCAGCCTAGATCAGATGTACTGCAGCCTGATTAAATGAGGTGAGCGAAGAATCAATCCTCAAATTAACCGCTGATATATCACAAAAGTCTTTGGGACCAGAAACACAGAAAGAGAGGCAGAGAATCTCCAATGGACAAATGATGGTTAGTACCACAATTAGTCTTGCTGCTCTAAGTAGGAAGTCTAAGAGGCTCTAGATATTGTTATGCCCATTGCGGGCCACATCCTTCCTTCTCTATCTAGACGCAGTTCCATACTGGACATATGCTTCAGTTTCCTGATTTGCATTTCAAGTCCTTCTCCTGCCCCTCTCTTCCTCCTCTTTGGGACGAGAGGCCTTTCATATATGTTAGAATATCTGAAAACCTGTCAAGATATTAGCAAAATTATTCCCTATGATAGGGGTCCTCATCCCAGGTAAGGTCTTCCCAGAAATAAAGCACATCCTTGATGGGAGTCAATTTGACGCACTAATTCATGGTTTAAAATATAGTTTAAAAGGACTTTCCTATATATTATCAAAAATGATTTCAATAGAATGCCTCTGAATTTTATTTTACCACATTAAACATTTATTAAATGTTATTACCTCTTTCTAGCACTTCTTCATAGGCACTGCTGAGGCTCAAAGAGGAGGAAATGATTTGCCCAAGAGTACATAGCTACATTTTGTGCTCTTTCATCTTGCCTTAAAGTTTGTTAATGTCAAATGTGAAATCAAATGATCAAATAGGATCATTTCTCAAGATCTATTTCTCAAGATAAGATGAGAAAGTGCTACACAAAAGGATGAGATTGTTATTAGCATGGTTGTGATATATGGCTCTTGTTTCTACACCACTACTCTAAAAATCTGGGTAGCACAAGAGAGGTATGAGTTTCTATAAGTATGATAAGAATTTGTGTTGTGCCTTACTGTCTATTTGACTCTCATACTCTGCTTCATCTCCCTCCTCAATCACATTTACTCCCAGACATGATGAGGCATGTTTTTCTAGAAATTTGTCCAGTATAGTCCTGGAAGGAAAAGAAATTTTAGACAATAAAAGTAGCACTCATCTCAAGGGACATCAACATAATGTATATATACAGCATCTTCTATTATTACTTTTATTTTAAAAATAAAGAAAATAGGATTCATTGCAGTCGAATGTTGTGCCTATAGGCACACAACCATTAAAGTCAGAAGTGACGATTCTGCTTAAGGCTTGATTTTCCCTGTGTTGCACTGCCTACCTACAGAGCACTACACAAACTTCAAGCTAAGGGCACATCCTACTTCTTCTTCCAAGCTTCCCAGAGCAAGTCAGACCAAATCATTGTGTTTCTCTATAGCTTGTCTTTGCCCTGGGATTGTATGCAAGAATATGTGAGTTAGGAGGGATATTGAGAACACTTAGACATTTTGAACCACAGTAAGATGGCTAAGTGGTCACCTTGTATGATAGTAATGCAGTTGCACTTTGGACCCAAATCATTCCTTTATGTATCTGCTGACTTTATTCCAAAACAGTGGTGAGACAGATAGGCTGATGAATGCGAAGGTTGGGGCCTGGTGTCCAGGGAAGGGTTTTGGTTCTTAATTTCCATCCTCACATTAGATCTTCATCACAGGCTGTCTCATATTAAACAGCTTTGTACAGCAGAAGCTAGGCAGGTCGACTTAAATTTTAGCTTTGCCCCTGGCTGTGTGACCATGAGAAAAATGCTTAGCTTCCTTAAGTATGATTCTTCATTAGAGAAATGAAGGAAATATTGTGAGGAATATGAGATAATATGTGTAAAAACAATCACAAAGTCACACAACAAATACAAAGTACTTATACTCAGTAAATAGGAGCTGGGAGTTATTAATTATTAACTATTATTATTACTTTGCTAGTGCACCCATGCTGGTGGAAGCTGCTATGAATCTGGCTTTTTAACTGGAGCTGATCTTTCCTTACTTCCTGCAACTTAAAGCAAAAAAAGACAATCTATAGGCATTTGCCCTACTGTATTTGCCTAGATTGCCCTTCTTTGCAGTCTGTTCCCTACTCTTTTCTTTCTACTAAGAACAAACTTACTGTGATTTCTTACAAATTTTAGAACATGGACAGTGTAGAGCTTTTCTTGAATTTAGGGTTAAATGCATCTACTTATTGAATTTCTTGGTGTCACTTGTCCAGTCCAGTCTATGTCCACAGTCAGGCCAACCATTTATTTTGATTTAAGGTAAAAAAAATTCTCTCTTTTGGAAAGACAGAAACATAAACCCTAATGTATTCAAACTCCATGGATAATAGCAACAGACAAAATTGCTCTGCTTCAGCTAACCACTATCCCTTAAAAGTTACATTACAACAAATTAATGACTTTTAATCACAAGAGCCATTTTCTTATAGAAATATTTAAAGCACCTCAAATCTTTCTTTAAAAAATTTTCCAATTAAAATATAACTACTGCTGCTTAAGAATAGGGAGAAGAGAGCCTGGGGGAAGGAGACTCAGAGGATATAAGGAGAAGTCAGAGAAAAGGAGTAGTGAAATTTTCAATCATTTCTAAGAAAAATAAATTCATTAATTCATTCAGGCACCCAACAAACACTAATATGAAATTGACTCTGGTTTTGGCTCTAGTCAGGGCCTGCAGATATGGGAAAGAGGATACAGTCCTTCCTTCAAATAACTCTCCTTTTCAGTGTGACAGGCAGATAAGAAAACAATAATGATCAGTATTGTAAGTTCAACAATGTGATACAATAGCGATATTACCAAGTTGCTCACAGGAGGATATACAGCATGTTTTACTTTATGAGACTGAAGCTTTACAGATGAGGCAAATTTGCTTAAATTTGTAAAACTTTAGTTTCTAAAGATTTCAACTATTCCCAAAATTACAGACTATCAGTTCCTAACATTTCATCATATACTTCATTTTTTAAAAAAACTAAACACCATAGATATGGGTTAAAACACCCATGCTTTAGCTCAGTATCTCCCTTCCATAACAGATGTAAATGCTACCATGAAAATCATCATTCTTATTATTTTTTGTTATTAATACATATTCCTATAAAGAAATTAGAACATCTATGTTTTCAAAGTATAAATAAATGGCATTATATTGTATATATCAACCTAAAGCATATTTTTCTCTCTTTACAGTATGATTTGGAATTTAACCATGTTAATAGTTATAGCTCTATTTATGCACTTCAATTTCTACACAGTATGTCATATGTATGAACAGATCAATTATAAATAAACTTGCCTGGATTATAATTTTTTATTGCATATAATATTGTGGCCAAAAAAATCTGTCTATTATAAATGTGTGACATTCTCTAGGAAAAGAATGGGTGGCTAGTAAGATTTAACTTTTTAGCTTTATTAGATTTTTAGCTTTACTAAATTTTTAGCTTTACTAGATAAGGCTACACCACTTTACACAATGGTTGTACCAATTTACACTACTTTTACCAAAAATGGATAATTTCTCATTGTTCCACATCTTTTCTTCACTAACTGCACATCCATGAGGCTGTACCACAGCTGCTTCGCTGACTTTCACTCTTCAGACCCTCCAAAAGTTGTATTTAATATCCCAAGAGTATCCTCTATGGGCTGAATTACCCCTGGCTGATTCAACATCTCATACCAGGATCACTACAGTGGCTTCCTATCCCAAAGACTTCCGTTTCGAACCATTGCTTTCAATTCATCGCAGTCAAAGATCTTTCTAAAACACAACTCTGACAACACCACTTTTGCTTGCTCAAAGTTCTTCATTACTGTGTATTTTTCCTCAGAATATACTTCAGGCTCCTTGGCCTGACAGTCAGTCTCCACAACCTGACTTTTAATGACCTTTTCAACCTAGTTTTGTGTCAATCTTTTCCTCATACTTTGTGCTCCAATAATACCTGTCTTTAATTTCCTGAACATGCTTATTGAACTTTAGGGTCTTTATGCTGCTCCTTTCCCTGTTCATGCTTTCTTGCTCCCCAGTTCCTTGAGACAGACTAACTTTTCAACAAGTGTTCATATTCCTTCTCCTACCACCACAGTATAGTGCTGCAACTGAGAAGTATCTACTTAAGCAAAGGCTGCATTCTCCATCCCCTAAAACAGTTAGATGTAGTTATCTGAAAATACGTTACACTCAATAAGATATAACTGGAAATGATGCATACTACTTTCAGGGTTGCACATTGCACATTAGGGCCTCTCTATGCTACCCATGAACTGGATGCAGAGGACACTAAGGCTGTAGAGTATGGCCAAAACAAAATATGAAAAGAGTCTGGCCTCTGACCACTAGTATTATAGTCTTTGTAAGTGGCCAAGAGCAGATTTTGGTCTATTCTCTCACATCATCATGTCCTCAGATTTGGAATATGTTCCTTGAGTTGTTCTAGGGTTCCTTAATGCTTGGGATTGCTAACAGTCTGGGTTGGGTGCCCTGAACATAGCTCATTCTCCAGTTTTCCTCATTGGGAGTATTCTCTGACCTCCTGTATGTTATGCTTGTCTTAATGCTCTGCTGTTGCCAACTTTTTTTTTGTACGGGTGATTGAACTCAGGACCTTGCACTTGCGAGGCAGGCATCAGAACCACTGAGCTAAATCCCTGGCCCTGCTGTTACCATCTTGAAGTTCTTAATACATTTTTCAATAAGGGGACCTGTGTTTTCATTTTGCACTGGGTCTCACAAATTATGAAGGTAGTCCAGCTTCTAACCTTTATGTATGGTATACCAGAGGTCCAAAGGAGCTCTGGTACTCATTCCCAAAGAGTTATGCTAAGGTCCTGTGCTCGAGATCCAGAAGGACAGTCCAGTGTGAGGGCTGTTTCCATTGGCTGGCACATTTCTCTTAGAGGATCATTGATATCACATTGCCAGATGGAACTAACACTGGACACAGAACAAGTTCAAGGATATAGGTTACTGACTGCCCATCCACTAGCTTGCTGTATAGTATGTTACTGCAGGTATATAAGTCACTTGATTAATTCATTCTTCTGTTTAGTATCCATGGAATTTAATCATTCCACATGGGTGCCTTGTCTGTGTCCATCTAATCATCTTCTGAGAGTGGCTATTCCTTGGTTATCTAAGGGTATTTGAGACTGTTATGATACCAGGAGGCCTTCCCTATGTATGTTACTATTTATCTTTAGGTTACTTTTAGGCTGTAATGGTTGAGGTATGGACAATCCTCTCAACAAAGAAATGGCTTCCTCAACCACAGCTCCTAGGTATGCTCTCGGTTTTGGTTGTACATTGAAGTTAGAGATGCAGTCAGTATTGAAAGAGTTCATATTTGAGGCATAGGAAGATCATGGTCTGAGTTCCAGAGAAGACAAGGTCAGAAGATGTATTGTTCTACATTTATACTACAAAATTTCAAGGAGAAAATTTAACATGATTTGGGTTATTGTTTTGGTATAAAATGTTCCCCAAAAGGCTTATGTGTAGAGGGTTGACTCCTCAGTACAACAGTATTTGTAGCTGGGTTTGTAGAGGGTGATTGGACCATGAGGGCTCTTGCTCTCCTTCTGTTTCCTGACTGCCATGAGGTAAGCAGATTTGCTTTCTATACCCTCTCTGCCATAATCTTCCACCTCTTCATGGGCCCAACAATGACACCAAGGGATCATAGACTGAAATTTCTGAAATCAGGAGTCAAAATAAATCTCTATTTTTTTGAAGTTGTTACTGTAAAGCATTTTGCCACAGTGATAAAAAGTTGACTAATACAACTTGAAATGAATTGATCAATTTTCCCATATAGCTGAAACACTTGCATTTTTGGTTATCATCAACAAAACAGAGATTTGAGAGATTATCTGAAAGCTATTATTCATGAAGGACAATGCAGCACCACAAGTATCAATGGAACTAGCATTGAATAAATGGCATGTATTATGGAACTGGGGATCCAAAAAGTATATATTGTTTAATTTAAGCAAGTTGCAAAGAGTCATGGTATTGTGATTAGTAACAGTGTTGCTACTTTTCTTCTTGATGTTGGAAGATATAAAATTAGGCAAGAATTACATATTTGACCCAAAGCCATGTTACGTGAATACTATGAAGGACCTTCACATGCACTGATAACACAAGATAATACACAGCTACCTCATCCCTTTACAATATTATAAATCTTCTTTGATATGTCACTATACTTCAAAGGCCCATGAGGTTTGTTTTCTTAAATTCTTTTATTGGTACATTTTAGGTATACAATATGTTTACATTTATCATTGGGTGCTTGTACCTGTACATGATGTATCTTAGTTCTTATTTTTTCCCCATTACCTGTGCACCCTTCACCCCTCCACCCCTCCCTATTTACATAGACTTGGTTTCTATTTTTTTTTCCTTTTCTCATCATTTTTCCTTTCCATTTGTTCCTTTCCCCATCTCCTCCCACCACCTCTACCCTTTTGGACCTTTTCCTATTTCAAAGTATCAATTATTAGTTATTAAACATTTTAATCCTTATTTATACTCTCAGTTTCTCACACTAGAGAAACTATTCGGTATTTACACGTGTGTCCTATTTATTTCACTTAAGAGTATGGCCTCAAT
>NW_004624859.1:3945943-3959444 GCF_000247695.1 Heterocephalus glaber | reverse complement strand
ATTTCTCTTTCCTAATTGCTGTGGCTAATGTTCCCTGAACTATATTGAACAGGAGTGGTGATAGTGGGCATCCTTGTCTTGTTCCTGATTTTAGCTTGAAAGTTTTCAGTTTTTGACCATTTAGTATGATGTTGAAAGGTCCACGAGTTTTATAATTTTTTAAATCAGCTTTGTTATTTAAAGAGAAGCACTGTAAAAAATTGGGTACTTCCAAAATCATAAACCATAGGAAATCTTCCCTTTGAATAGGAGCAACTATATTAGATGGTTATATAAATGAGAAATACAATTTTATTAGGTTAAGATACTGATGTTTCATAGTTCAGCAAGCCACAAGAGCTTCTCATACTCCAATTTTGTACCATTCATGTTAGTCCTTAAACACTTGACCCTCCACATTTTCAGAGAGCATTTCTTATCTTTCCCTTTCTCTGTTATGCTCTCTTTTCTGTTTTTCTTTTCTTGGGTTGGGTTAAGTAATTTTTCTTTAGTTGCCCATGATATCTTGCACTATTCTCTATTATTGACCAGTCAAATGTGTTATACTTATTGGTTTACGTGCTCAATTCTCTTATTAGACTAGGAGTTCCTTGAGGACAGGAATTTCTACACATGAACAATAGCCCCTAGAACCATACTCATGGTCTGGGGAATAAAAATGATCAAATATCATTTTTAAATTAGTATTATTTCATAGCAGTGGCATACAGAGAGAATAAGAAGACACATGTGTGACAAGATATGATTTAACACTATCGCTCATAATCTTAACCAAACCTTTTCCTTTCTTGAACTTAAATATTTTCATGCATAAATTGGGAATATTAATACTATTTTCCTAGCTTGCATGGCAAAAACATATGATAAAATATAAGAAGAACTTCATAAACTTCCTAAATCATAGCTGACTTTCAAAAGATAGTATTTGTTATCATAGTTAATGCTCATAAAATATTTGTTGAATTAATGGAGTAACCAATTATTTGAGAGCCTCTTGCATTTCAAGCATCATTTCAGGACCCAGAAATATTTCAATGAACAAAGCAGTGACAGTGGTCTAGCATTCTAGGAATTTATACTTTAATAGAAATTTCTCCATCTGACATCTGATATCTCCAGATGTCAGATGGAGAAACATAAAGCAGATTAGCAGAACAGAGAATGCTAAGGTAGGATGGCTCTTATAAATCTTGTATGAATTTAAGCATTACAGAAAAAGCATTCCAATAAGGTGATATTTAAGCAGAGATGTAAAGGAAGAGAAGGAGTGATAGATGAGAATACCTAGGGAAAATATTCCAGGTAGAGATCAGTAATTGTGAACATCTTTGAAGCAAGAATATGCTTGGTAAGTACACAAAATAGCAAGGAGGAAAGTGTGGCTAAACCAGAGTGATCAAGGGAAAGGGTGATAAAGAATAGGGCAGAGAGGTGGAATGTAAAGAGAAAGACTATTTAGAACCTTGTAGGCCATCATGAAAGGACTTTGTGTTTGTTGTTTGTTTTGATTTAAGGGAAATGGGAAGCCCTTGAAGGGCAGTTCTGAGCAGAGAACTGTCAAGATATGATTTTCATTTCAGAAGGATCACTCTGGAAAGGTGTAGAATAAGTTGTTGTGAATGTATATGGGAAAGAACAGGGAAATCAAGGCTACTGGTTAGGAGTTGTTATGGCTTAGATCTGAAATGTCTCCCAAAATGTTTGAAGGTGGGGCCTGGGCACAAGGGGCATCACTGAGTATCTTAGTTACTTTTCTCTTATTGCTGAGACAAAATACCCGACACCCAAAATTAAAGGGGGAAAGGTTTATTTAGCTCACAATTTGTAGAGGTTTCAGTCCACAGTTGGCTAGTTCCAAGGAAGAGTGCCACATGGAAGAGGGACGTAGCAGAGGAGGAACAGGTAATTGCACACAGAAGACAGCAAAAGCAACAAAGTAACTTAACAGCATCTTTTTGCCCCTTTTATCCAGACTACTAGGATAGGTAGTACTCACTCCCTTAAACCTAGTGCCCTTGAGCCTAGCATTGCACTATGAATCAATTCCAACATCACATACTCTAAATCCAGCTACCTCTGAAAAAGCTCCATCTATGACCACATGAAGCTTTGAGGGGACATCTATATACAAGCCACAACACTGGAGGCATGAGTTCCCCATGCCAATTTGCCAGGCCATTTCTCCCTTACAGCCAGTCAGCCAAGAACTGAACCCACAGGCACTATGAGCTAAAATTAACCTCTCCTCCTTTAAATTGCAAGTGTAGGATGTTATGGCCCAGTTACAGGAAATTTACTAATACTACAGGCTATTTCAAGAATCCAGAGGAGACATAATGGTTTGGAATGAGAAGGTAGAGATGAAAGGGATGACAGTGATTAGGAATATGGTTATATTTGATCATAGAATCAAGACAATATATTAGTAAATTGGATGTTAGACAACAAAGAGAGATGATTGCCATTTACAGAAATGAGGGAGGCTACGGGAAAAGTAATTTTAAGGATTCAAAATTTTAAATCTAACTTTGGATAAGGTGTATTACATATGCCTATGAGGTATCCAAGCCAATATTTTCAATCAGCAATCAAGCATATTATTCTGGATTGCAGGAAAGAGGTCCAAATAGAGTAATCAGCTGGCATATGGCATTCTAAGCCACATTGTGACTGGATGAAATCATTAAGGAAGTAATACTTCTGGAGAAATGAAGAATTGAAAGAACAAACTCTGGGATACTTCAATGCATTGGGATAGAGGAAAAGAAAGAGAACTAGCAAAATGAGATCTGTAAAGAGAACTTTAAGAATTGTTTTCCTAAAGCCAAAGGAAAAATGAAATTTGAGTAAGTATGAGTGGTCAATTTTGTTTAAAGCTCCTGTTATTACATTATTATGATGAATGCTGACATAGAACACACTTGTTTTCAAATACATTAGTCAGCAGATGTGCCTCACTCTCACCAGATTCTTCTTCTATCAAATGTAGATATGAATTTCTGAATACTATCCTAGTTGCTATAGGTCACATAAAATAATAGCTATGGGACCTTTGGTAAATGCTTTACTGTTCAAATATATATCACCTATACTCACTGATACCAATTTTATGCCATCTTGACTTGGAAAATGGGTACAGAGACAGCACAATGCACTGCTATTTTCTGCCTTGGACAGACCCAAGACTGGTGAGTGTCTGTGAAGACATGTCAACAGTGTCAAATATTTAGCTCTGGTAGAATTTCTAGAGCACTGCAGTAGCACAGAGGAGAGGCCAGGTGAAAGGAGTTAGTAGTAAAATGGCAGTTCCCAGTCACCACAAAAACTGGGTGGGAGAAAAGATTCTTGAGAGCTTGTTTCTGGGCCATAAATCATGGAAGTGGCAGCCAGCCCCTGAAATGTCAGTCATTTTTATCTTCCTAACCTTCGGACTCCCTTGGAGCATCAGCTTTGTTAGCTGAATCAATACTTTCTTCTTGACCCAAGTAATTGATTTTCACAATACCCTTTGTCACAGACAGAAGATCAAGAAGTAGAAATGCATAAAGACTGTTACACTGTGAGGCAGCAAAGGACAGCAAGGGAGAGCTATTTAATGACAGAAGAGGACTATAGGGTATAGTGAGCACAGGGCTTGGGGGAGTTGAGGAGGGGTTAACTGAGGCCTCCATCCCAGGAGGCTCGCAGCATTACTAGATGGTGTTGCTATCAGAAGGAGGGAAGGATTTGTATTGAAAAGGCCAGGAATAGGAGGCCAAAAAAGTCAGAGAGGAAGGGAAATACACTACAGTTCCAGCAAGTGACAACAAAGGCCAGAACAATGGCAGTCAGTACAGTTCAAACTTTATACACAGGCTTAGGATGCCTGGGTCCCTGTTCCACAGCCCACTTCACTTTAGAGCAGGAGATACTTGACAGCCATGTACAAGCTCTGCATATCCAAGCCCCTGGTAGGAAATTCCAGGTATTCCAAGACCTGTGAACTTCAACTCTGGCTGCATATGAAAATAATCTAGGGGATTTAAAAAACACAAAATCCTGGGCATTGATTGTGATTAAATGGAGGAGGAAGCAGGTAATTGGCATTTTTAGAGGATCTTAGGTATACCAATGTTCAGCCAGTGTCAGGAAACAGCATCATCTAGCCTAAAAAGGGATTTGAGGGAACTTAAAAGACCCTTGATCTTGATACCTCATCTATTCATTTATTCATTCATTCATTCATCCATCCATCCATCCATCCATCCAACAAGTCTTTAGTAGTTTTACTAAGTACAACAGCCTTGAATTAAAATCACAACCCAGATACTTAGCATCTTTGTAACTTGGGGCACATTATTTCTCTTAACTTCAATTTCTTTAAAACTAAACTAATAATGTTGCCTACTTCACAAGGTTATTTACAAGATCACCAGAAATTACATGCTAGAAATGCTTTAAAATAATAAGGACTCGATGCTCATACAGTTTTCTACCTTTTTCTTAATGAGTTGGAAAGAAGGAGAGCTAGTTTTGGGAGAGGAAGCAGATAAATAACAGTCGCTCAGTGACTCAGGATATCACTGGTCATTGTGCTTCTGTCTATATAACTAGAGAATTAGAACTTTCCTTTTTCTTGGGTTTATGTCCTCACCAGTACCCAATCTGTGTGGACCTGGAGTTCTGCCTTGCTCTCAGAAGTCATAGGATCTCAGTGCTAAGGCCCTGCTACCTACTGATGCACAGAACTGCTTGACTTTCTGCACAGGCCTGCACTTGGGAGCACTGGAGTAGTGCAGACTGGAGTGAGGTGGACTTATGTTGAAGCAAATTATGAGTAACACTGGACCTCTACTTCTTCATTTGTACATTGGCCATATGATTACTGATTCAGCTCACTGATTATAGAGTTAAGTATTATGGATTTGAATCATGATTCTGCCACTACTTCTGGTTGTAAAATAGAAATAATACTAGTATGCACCTTACAAGACTGTTGCAAGGTTAGAACTATCCATTTAAGGGGCTTAAATACTATCTAGCATGTTGTAGGCTATTAATTAATATTACCTGTTGTCATAAGTTTTATCATACTGTTTGCCTCTTTGAATGGTTGTGGAAGCTTATGATCAGCTGAGCAGCCCAGCTGACAATAAACACAAAAACACAGACAGCTAATTAATCCATTAAAGCAGCAGCTTCAATGACAGCTGGGAATGTGTACAAATCATGTTGTTTTTTTAAACCTGTCATCACACACAGGATAATGGCTCCCAGGCAGGCCCAGTATTCTGTATGATATTCCCAGGAACTCCCACAGGGGTTTCAGGTGGCATGAAAGATGGAATCTTTACCAGAGCTTTTCAGAGAAGGGGAAATAAATTACCTTACAATGTCCCTTCTGACTCAGCCTGTGCCTCTGGGGCTTACCATGTGGCTGTTTTGTGCCCTGAATGCTTAACTATAGAGGACTGAATAACAGGCTAAGGTCTAAGCTCATTGGCTGACTTAGTAATGATCATTGTTGATAATCACATTCTTACAAATAGCATCTTATAGTTTACAAAGTCCTTTTGTACATATCATTTTATTTGATTCATTCATTCAGTCAGTCACTGAACATTCACTCTTTACTATGGCCCAGGATCTGTGTAAGGTAGTAGTCAACAAAATATTCTGTTTTAATGCTGAGACTATACTAGCAAACTAGATTCTGCATGTCAATCACAAAAGCCCCCAGAAGTTGACAATCAAAGTGGAGAGTTGGAGCAGATCAAACAGTAGGTAGGCCAGGCACAGATCTTGTGATGGAACCAGGGTGTGTGCAGGGAAGAGTATAAACAAAAGGGTGATAGTTCTATCTAGAAAGAGCTGAACAAGAAATGCTTTATACCTGCAAAGTGTAACTTAGGGCTGACTCCAGTTCCAACTGATCCTGCGGCCATATCTGAGTCAGGGTGCCACCTGGTTTTCTTAGACAAGGGAGGCTTACCCATGTGCCTAATCTCTGAATAATGTCTACCCCTTGGTTTGTATAAATCTCTGCACCATATTCTCACTGCTCCTATAAGGTTCAGAATAGGAATAATAATGTCTACTCTTGAATCCCACAGAATTACTGAATGCTAATTGAGATCATGGATACAGAAATAATGCCATTGATATAAAGGACACTTTATTGAATTTCTACTATGTACCAGACATCAGCCACTTCATGAAAATTTTGTTCATCTTCACATTTTTTCTACAAATAAATATAAAGGCCTCCATTTTACAAGTTCAGTGACTTGACCAAGGTCATATAAGTAATAACCAGTAGAATTTTCTACTGTAAATTTATTTTATTATTATGTGGTTCTTTCCTCTATTTCAAACTGCCTCTCCAAAGTGAAAATATATATACTCATACATTTAAAATTATAAATGAAGTGTATGTGGTTTGGCAGGTGCTAAATAAGGCATTTTATCCAATGTAAAACTCAGAAGGAGAGAAAGGTTGTAATGACAAATTTCACCATAAAGGTAACTTGTTTTTAGTCAGGTTTCCTGGGCCATCCACTCATACATATGTAGCGATATTTTGCTACTGGTCTTCATTAAATTACCTCATAGTTCCTAACAGTTTAAGGTTTTATAACTAAGCTGGAGTAATGCTTTTAGAGTAGTGAATAAGTAAAACAATTACCCAGAGTATCTTTCCAAAAGAATTAAAAGAATCATACCACAGTGATATATGTGCACCCATGTTTATAGCAGCATAGTTTATAATAGCTAAAACTTAGAAACAGCCCAAATGCCCATCAACTGGAGACTGGATAAAGAAGATGTGGTTCTTCTATAAAATGGAGTACTCAGCCATAAAGGATTAGAAACTAGAGACATTTATAGCTAAATGGATGCACATTGAGGTCATACTCTTAAGTGAAATAAATAGGACATACATGTGTAAATACCGAATAATTTCGCTGGTGTGAAAAACTAAAAGCGTAAATAAGGTTCAAATGGTATAATTGATAATGTGAAATAGGAAGAAAAGGTCTAAAGGAGTAGGGGAAGTGGGAAGGGTAGGGAAAAGGAAAGAAGGGAAAAGAAAAAATATGAGAAAAGGAAAAAATGGAAATAAAGTCTTTGTAAATAGGGAAGTGTGGAGGGGATGAAGGTAGGGAGGGAAATGGGGAAAAAATAAGAACCAAAATATATAATGTAAAGGTACAAGATCCCAATGATCAATGTAACTGTATTGTATACCTAAAATGTACCAATAAACTTAATGAAAAAGAAACAATTACCCAGATAATTAAATTTCAAACAGACACACACACGCAAACACACACACACACAGAGGGAGAGGGAGATGGAAAGGGAGAAGGGGGGGAGAGAGAGAGAGAGAGCCCTTTATTTGGCTCTTGCTTTATGTTGACAACTTGGAAGAAGACAAACATTTGGTTACACACCCAAAGATAATTTTGTCAATTCTTGATCACAAGAAAGACAGGTATATTACCAGCAAGCATAGGCTCTTGTTTTTGTTTTAATAGTAAGATTTATTTCTCTTGCTGAAGTTCAGGGACAGATATCATAGTTATATTCCCTTAGGAGGTGCCTAAAAGCATTGTGTGCCTTTCAAAGGCTGTAAGAAACACAAACCTAGGGCCGGGAATTTACCTCAGTGGTTCCAACGCCTGCCTTGCAAGTGCAAGGGTCCAAGTTCAACCCCCGGTACCAAAAATAATAAATAAACACAAACCTCTGGCTAAATGCTAACACCACAACTTAGGTAGGCAATGCTCACGGGTCTCATTTCTAATAGCCTGAAGTCTGTAAATGTACAGAATATCAGGGTACCAATGAGAGGCTTCATAGCTGTGTCAAAGTTCATGTTTTCTTCCTCTTCCCTTATCCTTTGTTTTTCCTATGAAGTTTCTGAATATACTCATCTCAAAATGCCACAAAATCCCCCCTTTTAAATATTTTCCCTAAGTGAATACATTTTCTCTTTACTTCACACATGTGCCATCATAGAGTTGTCTAAAATTATGCTTCCACTTCCCCAGTTCCTTCACCTTCCTAGTCTGGACTTTATTTATTTAACATTGTTTTGGTATTTGATACTTTTCAACATTCTCTTTTTAAAATTTCCTCCACTTTGCCTTCATAGGCATTCCTCTATCCATGTTTCCTTCCTCCTCTTCTGACTGCTCTATCTCAACCTTCTTGAGTGGTTCTTCTTAATTTGCTCATCTCTTCAGTTCTACTATTTTCAAAGAGTCAGTCTCTCAACTTTAAATTTATCCATCCATTCATCCATTTATCTATTATATACCCAATAAATATCTAATTATTCAGACAAGATCCTGGAACTCAAAGAGTTCATTATTTAGTGGGGAGGCAGACACATGAACATACAATCTCATACAGCTTTAGTCACTGTCTGGCAAAGGTCATGCAGTCCAGTGACGAAGACAAAATTAGCAGGGACCTTTGGCTTCTTTTACTGTAAACCTTACATCTGCCTATTTGTACTCATTTTGAGAGCTTATGAATACACAACTCAGATTGTCATGTCAGACTTAAATTTCAAAAAGAATAATCACTTAATATTAAAATAATCCTATTAGTTGGGATCTCTTGGTCCTTGATAGTATATTGTACTTAGGAGGCATACATGCACTATAGCAGAAAGATTTTAGTTATTTTCAAAAGAAAACAGATTATAATTTTAATTCTGTCTTCATTTTTAACTAGCTGTGTTATTTCAGACAAGTTACTCAAATACTCTGATCTTCATTTTCCTTATCTCTAAAGTGAACATATTTTAATTACAGAATTTTAATGAAGATTTTCTACAAGAAGCATGTCTTGTACAGTTCCTACAACTTAGTGTTTAGAATGGACATCAGCCTAAGTTTTCTCCTATTGTAAATGTGGGGTTAATTAAAAAGAAGATAGAATGTGGGCAATCAATTGTATATCTGTTCAGGAAATAAGGCACGATGCATTGCAAAAGGGGCTCAGGTTAGCATTGTTTTAAATACAAATCCTAAATTCCCTTTCAATTTCCTTGTTCAAAGCACTTACGAGGTGCTTTCTGTACTTCTGCTAATGAAGTCATTCTCAAAATCACTTTCAGACTATTGCTCAATAATAAACTAACTACATGATAATATACACACCCAAGCCCCCAAATCGGGTGAGTTTTTAAGATCAGAATCCATATAAACAGTCATTGAGAGTCTTAAGGGGGTCATTTGCAGAGATTGGATTTCTCCAAAAGAAAAGAATATATCCGTTTTATTCTCTTTATTTTGCCAGCTCATCAAGAAGAAAACGATGGAAAAAACCTCTAATGCCTATGGTACAATTCATCATGAGGAATTTTATAGCAGAAAAAATGTTTTCAATTTATAATGGCAGTAATAAGTGACATTGGGCAAAGGCTGCAAGAGATTTTTTTTTCTACCAGGAGTCAGCTAGGAATAGAAGATGGTTGTAATCATCACTCATCCCTGGATTCTGAATGTTTAAAGGCATCTTACACAACAGCATGAATTTTATTACCCTACTATATACCATGCAGAAAAACCAACGCTATAGCCTGCATGCCTTGTTCATTATAGCTGAGTCCAATTAAGGCCACATGGTGGGTAAAGGGGAGGACCTTCTTGTCAGATCACCAGGGCTTACTTTAACAAGTCCAACAAGGTCAGTTGTATAAAGGGACTGGTGTTTTCATATTTGGTTTAAAATATGTTGTTTTCTAAAGTGGCTTTAGCACTAAAAAGAAAACACACACACAGACACATACACACACACACACACACACACACACAGCTACCTCTTCATTTGGCAGAATTTTCTACAGAATAAAATGCAATAGTATAAAACTCACTGAGCAGTGTTTTTAAAATCTACTGTATTCCCTTGTTTTCCACAGTCTTTAATTCTGTTTATTGATTCCACAGGATGGGAAGTTACCTGTGAATACTTATCATTACCATCATTATCATCATAATTGTGCTGCCTCGCCCTCATCACCCCATATATCATTCATTAAGTTTTCTACACTTAATCAAAAACTCAAATCAACAAATATTTCTTGTACAATAATACACCAAGCATTAAAACACTGTAAAACTATTATTATTATTTCATGTTCCGTATTTTCAAGACAAGAAGCTATTAATAGAGTAAACAGATGAATAATCACAACACTGCATATTTGTATATATGTTCTGCTGAGGGTATACTAGGTAAAAAGATTCAGAACTAGCAGAAAGGGTTAATATGTAGCATAAAGGTACTGAGATACTGCTTCCTGGAGAGGTTGTTCTTTTGAATTGTAATAGATAAGTGGGCATAATGGGTACAAAGGAAGGTCTGGGGCAGAAAAAGGAATAGAATGTGTAATTGTGAGATGGCATGACATAGATATATAATAGAAGGCAACTGACTTTAGCTGAAAGGAAAACCTAAAGCATTGATTAACTTACTGTAGGTAATGTGTTAGTCTGTGTGTTCTGAGATCATAGATATGAAAAAAAAGTACAGCTATTGATCTCAAAGAACTATTAATTCACACTTAGGGAAACACTTTTCATGCCATGTCTTCTTTGAGATGCAAGGTAATGGACTCAACTTTGTTGTTTGTTTCTGCTTTAAGGGTTTTTTGGTGGTCTTTGTCTTAATTCTTTGACAAACCTACATAAAGAAAGAGAGTAAAATATGTAAAACTCTGGGATCAAAAATCTTACCATCAGAAGGATCAGGAATGACTCAAAGAAAAAAAAATGTTCTCAGGGGTCAAAGGAATAGTAGGAAAGCCAAAGTGCTGGAGCAGAGCGATGGAGAATAGTGGGCAATAAACTAAGAGAGCAACTTAGGGACCAGGTCACGTGAGGCCTCTGCAGCCATTTAGTAAAAACTCTGGATTTTGTTCAAGACACATTTTATGTAATTGAAAGCTTGCTAATGGGGAAGTGAAATTGTCATCTTATTTTTAAAGGAGCAAGCTGGCTGCTTTGTGGTGCACAGACTGCAGGGAGACAAAAGTGAAGGATTTGTTAGGAGAGGTATTTTAACAGACTAGAGATAATTGGGGCTTAGGTAGAGAAAGAAATGTTTGAAATTAGTACATATTTGAATATCATTATCTAACCATCCATCACCTATTTTATATGACTCCTCAGATGCCTGAACTGTTCATTCTGCACATGAAGAAACTGAGGCCTAGAGGGAGAAGGACTTATTCAAATAGGTCCACAGCAAAGATGGACTTAGGATCCAGATATTCTGCCTCTCCCTTGGTATTTCAAATTTTCTACCATGTTCTTCCAGCTCCAGTCAATTCTATTGTTTTTCAAACACCATCCTCATGGTGGCATTTTAAGAAAACCAGACGGCATTTAGCAGCAAGCCTGCCTAGCATCAAGAGAAACCGGGGCTTCGATGTACTCCAATTGGAGCGAAGATGTGTGGAAAATACCAAGCAAATGTTTGGACTTGGAATCCAAAATAACATGTACTTAACTTTGCAATTTGAAAAGCTAAATTCAAACATGTGTCTTGTTGGTTTTCAGAAAATACAGAATCTTCTAACATAAAATTAAATAAACACCAGCCCAAAAATGTGGTCCCTTTTTCCCCTCTCTCCTTCCAGAGATTTTTCTAATTCTTTCCAAATTTTGTTTTACCAATTTGGGGACTTTGCATATGCTTGTTCTATATGAGGCAACTTTTTTATACTGGCTAATACTATAATACAAAAAGATCGCTCCTTATTTCCTAGTTCCTTATACACGGTTAGTGCTCTGGTCCTTTGCTCATGGTATTTCTCTGCCTACCTGTTTCCTCAGTACCCTCTACGTGTCTGAAATATAATCTCTGAAGACTCCTTCTTGAGTGGCTGTTCGACAGTTCTTCCTGTCATTCAATTGAGTGCTTTATTCCCCTTAAATCTCTTTGCAAAGATAGCTAAGAAATCTTCAACTTCTTTATCTTTATAGTAAAAATAAAAGTATTTTTACTTGCCTTGTGGAGATTTATAAAGATTATATGAATGGATATCTGTAAAATAATTGGAAAAGAGTAAAGTCTTCAAACATTAGTACTAGTTTGTCTTCCTTTCTTCCTTCTTTCTTTCTTAAGGCTTTAGATCAGAATATCCTTTTTTGTTGAGCAAAGGAGGTGCCTCAATCATATAAATGCAATAGACAAACATTTACCCTCAGCTTCTTGATGCCCAAAGAGTGATAGCTAGATAAGTATCAACCTTCAGCATCTAGAGCCAGCCCAGGGCCTGTTTCCTGGCTAGGCAACCCTATAATCACACTTAAGTCTTACTTAGTTCTCAATGACTCTAATAACCAAACTCTGGGAGGGGGGAGGAAGTGGAGGGGGAAGGGGTGGAAAGGTGGGACAGCATGGGAAGGAGAAGGGGAAAGAAGGAGAGAGGAAGCAAGGGAAAAATAAAACCTCTGGTATCTCCTCCACAAAATGGGTCTAGCTGTGCTACCTCTTACTTCAACCCCAAAAGCTCTTCTTTGACTAGTTTCATACTAACATGAGATTTTGTTGGGCTAAGTGTTTACTTCTTTTCTTTAAAGAGCTTTGAAATAACTTCTCTGGTTCAAATCCTTTCTTTAAGAATTGTAGAAGCTAAAATGCAGAGAACAAAAAAAATCAGCCCAGGGATATACTGTGGATCAGCCTTCCAAAGCCAGGTGTAATAAATTCTAGACATAGGATAAACTATTTCCTGAGTATCATTCCTCCTTTGTCTATCTCCTAGGAGGTTTTCTTTTCATCAAGTGAATTAATGGTCTAACTCTTTGGATACATATTATTTCCAGAACAAATGGCTGTAGTTTTGCTCTTTTTGGCTCATTCTCCTGGATGATTCAAATCTCAGCCTCATGAGGAAGAACCTTTGGATTTCTGGCTCCAATCAACACCTTAAACTCATTTTGGGTCACTTTATATAAATTGCTACTGACTGAGAGATGTTTTCTCCCAAGCCAAAGGAAAAAATAAAAACTATCAACATTTCAATAATAGGCCCTGAGACTTTTTTTTCCCCATTAAGTTTACTGGTACATTTTAGGTATAAAATGCAATTACATTTATCACTGGAATCTTGTGCCATTACATGAGTATCTTGGTTCTTAATTTTTTCCCCATTCCCCTGCCCTCCCTACACCCCCTCCACCCTTCCCTATTTGCAAAGATTTTGTTTCCATTTTTTTCCTCTTCTCATATTTTTTCTTTTCCCTTCTTTCCTTTCCCCTACCCCTACCACTTCCCCTGATCCTTTATACCTTTCTTCCTATTACACAATATCAATTATACACTTTTTAAATTACAATATCAATATCTAGGAGACATTACCACAGATTTTACAGAATTCAAAAGGATATAGAAAACATATTACAAAATCTTTTTTGAAATAAATTTGACAACTTCTAAGAAATACCTTGGAAGACAAATTAATGAAACTAACTCTGGAGAAAATATAAAATTTGAATAG
>NW_004624859.1:3913885-3943698 GCF_000247695.1 Heterocephalus glaber | reverse complement strand
GCGTAGACTTTCGATGGAGTTTTTAATCTCCTGGAAATCTGTTTGCATCTGTTTTATGGATTCCATTTGTTTCCTATGTTGGGATTCCAACATGTTCCTCAGATCCTTAGACTTATTAATCATGTCTTGCACCATGAGCACAATCTTTGGTGTTATCTGAGCAATTATTTTTTTTTCTGAGTAATTATTTCTGATTTCATTTTTCCCAGATCCTCTTTGGTTGCCAGTTCGGAGAGTCCAGGTGGTTGAGTATCAGATTGTTCCATCTTGTTTCCCTTTGGGGTTGCTGTAGGTGATCCAGAAGTCTGTTTTTGAGGCTTGTTTATGTGTCTTCTCATTTCCACGGTGGTGGGGTGTGGGGGGGTGTGCTTCTGGCACCTGCGTGGCTCAGCTTCTCTGCCCTAGGAGCCTGGGATGGCGGTTGGGGCAGCCCTGAGACTTTAAGAACAGAAAATAGTAGCAAGTAGTAACTAGCCTTTGAAATGTGAGAATTTTAAAGGAATGGAGCAAACAAATGAATTTGGCATACTATGGGTTTTTAGGAGAGTGATAATTTCACTGTTGTAGGAAACACTGCTAGTAAGTTTGAACAGAGATACCAAAGTTTCAGGAATTTGTAAGCCCTCCTCAGGAGAGGCTATGCAGATATCCATGAGCTAAATTCTAAACAAATGAAACCAAGATCACAGGTCAGTTTTCTTCTATTCGTGAAATCAATCAATTAAAGTTTACAACTGGTTTTCTCTTCTTTAAAATGGAGATAATGCTATCTACCTCATTTCATGATGGCTCAAGAGAAAGATGTTCAGTAGGGTTTTTTTTTACCTATTTCTGGCATATAATGATTGGTAAAATAACAACAATGCAGGTAGATTCCAAACATACTACTTGTATTAATTCATCTAATGGTTAAGACAGTTCTTTCAGAATGATTATTATCCCTGCTTTCTAGATATGGAGACTAAGGCACAGGAAAGTCAAATTACTTGCCTGAGATCATACAGGTTTAAAGTGATTTGAGCCAGGTGTCTGACTCCCTACCTGTGCACTTGACCACTATTGCAAACCACCTCTAAGTAAGCAGCGGAGTTATTTTTAGTTATTAATGAAGTCAGCACCAGACAGGAGAAAAGCAAATATGGTGTTCTGTAAGGCCTTACAGAACCTTCCACAACACAGAAGTCCTTCTGAGTTGGTCCAGAACAGAAATGCCTGATAATTTCCTTCAAAATGGCTCTTGCTGACAGAAGGCCAGATCCTCACACTTTGCTCTTTGGCATTAATTAAAACATAGGAGTTAATCAAGATAAACTTCCACACCTGCCTGGAACCAGCCTGGAAGTTTATCATGTCTAAATATGTTTCTCATGCATTTACTGCAAATTAGTTTCTGAAAGTGAATTTCAAGGTCTAGTGACTCTGAGGTTCCCTAACTCCATTTTCATTAAGTTTTCACGAATGATCTACTGTTGCATTATTCTTTTATAGTGCAGATTTAAGGCCCCACTATGAAAAGCAATTATGCTGTCAGAAAAGTGTATTTTGACTTATTAAAAAATCTGAAAGGTTTCAGAAAACTATTTATTTAGTTTCTCATTGGGAGAGTATTTTGACAGTTCTCAGAAAGAAAGCACTTTGCAGTTGAATACTATTTGGGGTAGTCTAGCAAGGTCTTTCTGCTGTGTACATGTGGAGCTGTGGAACAAGCACAGTGCAGGGTATCAAGAGGCCTCATGCCACTGCCAGAAGAAAGACCTTGGGCCTTTCTGTCCTTATCTGAAGAACAGAGGTGGAACACAGTAATCTCTAGAGTAAAAGTTGTACAAGGATTCTGTGATTACAGGTGATTACTATGTCTCAAGTACAATGCTAATATGTGCATATTCAACAGGCAGAATGTATTATACTCATTTTATAGATGAAGAAACTGAAACTCAAAAAGGTTAGATGACCTACGCAAGATCAATCAATAGATATGGGATGTGACAATATTGTATATTCTTTTATGAATATTGTATTGTATATTCTTGTATATTCTTATATTCCATGAAATACTACCCAGTGTGTCCCTACTGTGGGAACCTAGGGGACAAGGACAGCATCCCCCTCTGCCTGTTGATTCTCTGTGTGTAGAGACCTGTGATGCTGCAGAAGACTTGGGCACTGGGAAAATGATAATCAAGGGTTGTGTTTGTGCTTTCTTCTTGCATGACCATGGGTCAGTCTCTCCCATTCTTGTATACCTGTTTCCTAATTTTAAAATAGAGGGTTTGGATTCAGTAGTCTCTAAGTATCTTCCTGACTTTAACCTCCCATTTTGTACCAAGGTGATTTTTTATCATGACAGTCTATAAACTTGGTTTAATTATTGAAAGCTGGACTGAGTGAAGGGCAAATAGGAAAGCTGAAGGGATATGGTCTAAGTGGGAGTATGGATTTAGTTCATTCATATCTCATAGAGTAAGTACAAGGAAGATAGTGAAATAGTGTAATATGTGAGTCAGTATAAGGAGGACTCATATATGATCCTGGTTTATGTCTCAGTACATGGCCAGGAACAGGGATGAACTGTGTCTTATTTTTATCTCATTTTAGTATGCCTGCTCTGTTCTAGATGCTGCCTAGTACTCTTTATACATGTGCTCTCATATCATTTTCACAGAGACCTTTTTATAAGTGAATCACTACATCTTCTTGTAAGTGAAGAAAGAGGTTAAATGATTTGCCTGGGGTTACATAATTTTCCTATGGCATAGCTGGAGTCTGATTCATAAACTTCTACTTTGTACCTATATCTTAACAGGAAGACCTGCCCTGAAGTTGATCTGTGGATCAAGGCTCAGTCTGAAGCCACATTCAAGATGCTTCATCTATGGCCAAGATTGGTGACAAAGTTTACAAAGAACTGCTTATTTATGGGAAGAATATTATTTTTAAAACCAAAGTATTGCAAATCAAAAGAAAAAATTCTACACTGGAAGGGAAAGAGGTTGTTTTTTTTTGAGGGGGCCAGCTACTATCTGCTATGCAGTAAGAAGCTGCAACAGGAACAACTAGAGGACTTTTATTTCATGTAATACTAAAATAAACCATTTGATGTAGATATTACCAAGTTTATGCATGTGGCCCAGATACCTAATTCCAACTGTAATCCATAGTTTGTGTGTGTGCGTGTGTGTGTGTGTGTGTGCGCGTGCGCGCGTTTTGGGGGGTATGTACAACAGAATGAAAGTTACAGTGTGATGCTTGAGAAGTCCTCAAGAAATTTTTTTCTTTTGTAATTAATGTAGACGGGACAAAAAACCCATTAAGTTCTTGTGCTATATTCTCCTAACTGCTCATGGCTGTAATTTCAAAATGCCAATCTTTCTACTTGAAATATGGCACAGAAAACTAGACACAGATGAAGCTATTTTTATAACATATTTCAATCTATTTCCTGGCCAATTAACTATAGAAATATCAGATTTTAGGGTGAATTGCCCTATTGGAGCTTCTTCTGACTTGCTAATACACAGGAAGAATAAAGGAGTAACAATAACTTATGATATCTACAATTAAAATGACAATCTACTTCCAAAAACTGCAAGTTACTTCTGAAAACTACTACTGATAGAGCTAGATTTAAGCAAGATGTTAGTAGTCTACTTATGTTTTGCCTAGAGAAATAGTACAGGTGTTCCTACCAAAAACAAGGTAAGAAAAATGCACCTACTCTTCAGACCACTATCTCTGGGACTCAAGGGCTGAAACAGACAGCAACTGACAGCCATATCTCTACTTCATGAGTATTATTACTATTTGAGGCACCCAGAATACTTCTTTCCTCAGTACCTAACCAATACTCTCTCCCCCAGATACAGCTATTGATATTGCACATATCAACAACTTAACCTCTCAGGGAACATAAAAGGAAGAAATCAAGGGTAACTAGTAAGTACACTATGTTCTAGGAACTGTCCCCTGTCATCCTCACATGTAAAGTAATGTAGTAGACAAGGACACACACACACACAGAGACATACACACAAACAGAAATCTGATAGCATTGTCTATTAGAGATAGTTGGTATTGAGGTCTTGTACGCCTCCTTGCTTATTTAATGTGTTCTAGAGAAAATATTAGAGTGAGTTAAAGTTAGAGGAGATTTCATCTTAGTACCTAATAGACTAGGTGTGTTGATCTAGGTGCTCCATGAATGTGACATCAAAAAATATATATGCGCTTCCGCCGCCTGCCTCGCAAGCACAAGGTCTGGAGTTCGATCCTTGGTACCAAAAACAAACAAACAACAACAACAAATATATATACATACATATATACATATATATATATATGTATATATGCACAATAAATCTAGTATGAGAAATGCCTGTGAGAGAAAATAGGGACAGACTTGTGGGAGGCTGGGATTGCTGTCAGGGGTAATGTAGGTACTCCAGTAAAAGAAAGAAGGAAAGTACAGTGTAGATCTAAGGAAATATTGACAAAGTCAACAGGGAGTCCTTAGGTCAAATTTGCCTGTCAGGCAATCCCCCAATTAACCAGGAATAGGACAATCTTCTTTGGGGGGGTGGGTAGTAGGGATCGAACTCAGGACCTTGCGCTTGCGAGGCAGGTGGTGGCACCACTGAGCTAAATTCCATGCCCCAAGGACAATCTTAATATCCCAGCTAAGCTCCACGTTTCCTGGGAGCAGCCAATAGAAAGTGTGGCCTCGGTAAAAACATAACAGTGGACTTCATCACACCTCTTGTGACTATGATGAGTAATTCGTGCATGTGGACTATTCTGATGGCTGCCACACTGGAAATGTGCCTGGCAAGAGTGTGCAATTTAGCCTTTAGTTAGAGACCTGAAGAGAAAATAGGAATAGAGTGATAGGAAATGCCATATCCTATATTTTATCAACAGTCAAGTCTGGATGGATCCTCATAAATTCTATCTTTTTAAAATTTAGTAGTGGAAAGATTTATGAGCCAAATACTAATTCCATCTATAATCTTATCATTTCTTCTAACTTATTTGGCCATTGAAGTAAGTAGGTAAATTTTGGGAGGATGTCTACAAACGCTATAAATGGGTGGTCACAGTAACTGCAAGTTGCCATTACAGATGTGATATGTTTATTGGCCAGTAGCAATACAATTCATGGTACCTTGTATAAGCTATTGATCAGGTAAACACTTTTATCAGTTTTTAATGACCACCACAAGCAGTTAGCTTTTACCTGATAGAGACAACAGCTTAGCATTCCTTTTTTTTTTTTTTGCAGAACCATTTTAATCCTCCTACTTTTCATCATAATCTAGCCTGTAGCTATCTTGATCATCTTGATATCCCACATATCCTCCCAATAGTATACTGCATTGATAACTACATTATGAGTAACTTGTAAATAACACAGATGCTTTAGGAGACATAGAAAGTGACAGAAGGTGAAAGATTAATTTCAGAAAAATCCAGGAGCCTACTATTTCATTGATATTTCAAGATATGGTGGGATCTAGAGTATTTTTGAACATCCCCTTCAAAGTGAAAAATAAGTTGTTCCATTTTATACTAAAAATTAAGCACAATGATAGGTGGGCCTCTCTGATTTTGGAAGTAACATGTATTATAGTTGACAATGTTGTTTTGGCCACCTAGTGAGTAACCTGTATTGCTGCCAGTTTTAACCAGAAGCCACAACAGGAGAATGCTCTGTAGTAGATCCAAACTTGAAAGTTGTTCTGGCATTTTTATCTTATGACTCAAGAGGCCTAGTAAGAGAACCACAGAGAAAATTCCTGGAGTTAAGAGAAAACCATCTCTTTTTAGAAGCAGGTCCTAGCTGTGTAACCAACTCCAGTAAAGACTGAAAATTTAACTCAAGGGTATCAAGTGGTCACATGACCTGATCTGTCCATTAGGAATTGGGCAACAGTTGACCCACCAACCATGAGATAGAGCCTATTTTTCACCAGCAAGTGAAAATGGTGTAACTGATATATAACACTATAGGTGCCGTGCTGAACACACAAGTAAATTGCATGAACAAGTAGCTTGGTTTCCTATATCAACTTTTCCCAAAGCATTGCTTTCATCACCTTTAGTTCACACTATGGTCTTACAGAAAACTATATGGAACTAATTAAAGAATAGAAAACTTGAGTCTGGTTTATAAACAATTCTGAATCACATGCTGACATCAATCAGAAGTGGATTGCTAGTCTTACAGTTCTCAAATCAGATATCTCTGGAAGAAAATAATGAAATAAAAGCTTTCTTGTCGTCAGAACATCAAGTGGCACATGTTTGCCCACTTTATTTGAACAGAGAGAGGGCAAGAAGTATATCCCTTCACTAATCTATGAACTAACAGTTTGGATAGATGATCAGGGACTTAGAATGGGCAGGATTGGAAGATTTTTACTGAGGAGATCCGGGCAAGAGTTATGAGAATGAAATTATTGGGAATAAAAAAGTGCGAACATTTCAGATTCTACTTGAATGCTAACCAAAGAGCATCTTCTCTAGAGGAGTTTCTAAATAATCAGCTTGATAAAATACTATATTCTTTGGATACAGGTCAGTCTCCATATCCATCCATCCAGTTACTTGCTTGAAAGGTTGATATACAAAGAGGCCATGGAAGGAAGGAAGGATGCAGGGCATTCAAGGGCTCTACAACATGGTCTTTTCCTGAGGATTTAATCTTCCAGTAGAAGAACTATTATTACTATTATTTAATTGGTTGTAAAGATTTGAACAGCAATTGCAAATGTTTATGGCACTGGATAGTTTCGTATAAAAGTTCTAATTAATCAGTTGATATACAGTGAATATATCTCATATATATATATATAGTTAAAATACATTATTAGTTATAAAGGTGGTAAAAAATTGTGTCTGTTATTTTTTCCATCTCTTCAACTAAGCCAAACTTAGCTCCCTCTGTCAGAGTGTCCCCAGGTAGATTCTAAATATAAGTGCAGCAGTGGGCAGCTGTTTCTTTCCAGCCCCATCCATTCTTTGCAAAATGCTGACATGGTGACTTTTCGTTTTAGCTATTGTTTTCTTCTAATTATGTTCAACTTAAATGGCTATAGGAGCTAAAAATATAGGCACAGAGAGAAGCTCTGAGAGTATTCAGTAAAGTCCCTCAGAAATCACTCTTTAAATTAGCTCCATGCTTAATTTGGGGAAAAAAATCACAACAGGTTCCAAAGCTATTGTCATAAAATGGATAGCCAGATTTCTGACAAACATAATCCATGGAAGCAACAGTTAATTCAGTGGAATTAAAGGAGTAATAATTTTAAGGAAACAGACTTTCAAACTTTATTTCTGTCAAATAAAACACATTTTAAAAATACAGAAAGATCTGAAAATAATCTTGAGGTCTATCTACTTCAACTGTCCTGTGTTTGAACCTGTTATAAGATCTGAGCCTGTAAGTGTCTGATAGTACTCTATTTGAGTACATCAAATGTTGGGAGCTCGTTAGCTTCCTGGGTAGACTGTTTCAAAGTGAGGCAGCTCAGGGTATTAGAAAGATTACCTCACAGATGAGAGGAAATCTGAACTCCAGAAATGTCTACACGTTGGTCCTACTTCTATTACCAGTTGTATGAGTGTTTAAGGTGAGAAAACATGGTTAATCTCACTCACTCTCCTTTGTTTAATTTCCTTTATTCATGGACATGGCAACACCAGAATTCAACCAGAACATCTGTGCAATATGTTATGAGACCTGAATATTGGTTTTCTTCTTATGTTTCCTATTTTCTTGTACTGAAATCTAAATTAACCTTGATTCTGTCCTATCCTATCCCTATTTCTGCATATGATAGAGAGCATTTACCAAGTGCATTCTGCGTACTATATAAATGTTTTAAAGATGTTATGTGTATAATTCATTTATTTCTTACAAAGCTCCATGAGATAAGTTCTGTCAACATTCTTATTGTTTAGAGGAGAAAACTGAGAAACAAAAAAATGTTTGTACTCTGTATATATTTCTCAACTGTGAATGGCACAGTTAGAGTTCAAACTCAGGACATCTGGTGCCAGAGTTCATGTTCTTAGCCTCTGTGTTAGAATAGAATTTGGAAAAGCATTAAAAATGCTTGCAATAAGTAATGCTATCCCTCACAATTTGGGATAAAAGGACTTACCCAACAATGGAGAAATAACAACAAATATACAATGTAACTTTGGACAAATTAATAATTTTCTGGGCCTTAATTTCCTCACCATTAAATAAAGCAATTCCTTTGAACATATTCTACAATCTCTTTTAGTCTGAAATGCACAGAACTTTGCTAATTTGGCTCAGAATTTAGTTACAAAGATTTCTTGAACTACAGACGTGTTGAGATCTGTATTTAGTCCAAGAAATACAAGAAGATAAAAATAAAGTCAAACCAATATAATACAGTGTTATGGATGCAATAATAAAAGCGTGAGCACAGAGATGAATGACCAGGTTTATTCTGGTATGAGAGTGGGAGTCAACAGGCACTCTACAGAAGAGCTGATATCTGATCAAAAGTTTGAAGAATGCCAAAGGGTTCCCTAGATAGATAAGTGATGAAGAACATTCTTCAGACTGAAACTACTTTCAGTGTAATAATAAAATTTTAACTCCTTTTTCCTTAATATTCATATGAAGGGCAAACACAGTCTAATACTTTTTTAAAACTACAATTCTACTTATGTTGTCATCTAGATAAATTGCCCCAATTATGGATAAAAAATGATGCAAATACCAGCCACCTAGAGGGCTGAGAAGAAGAGGTTGAGAACGGTCTGTTCTGTCGGGGTTGGCTTGGCGCTCCTGCCAGGTTTACAGCTACTCAAAGGGAAACAAGGACAAGGAGATTCTAGGGGAACTACTCAGCATGAGCAGAGATATTTGTAAGACCTCACTGACAGGCATCCCACAGGGGACATCTGGACCTTGCTCATTTTTTAGAGTTAAACGTGATTGTTGCACAATGTACGAAAGCAACATTATGGGAGAAAAAACATAAGTACCTGTCAAGTAAAAAATGGTGGAAATGTTAGAAATTTATTTTAATTTCATAAATGTATACATACATTCATTTACTCACTCAATTACCAAGAAGGAAAAAAAAAGTATATTAGAACTTAATTTCTGGCCATAATTCAGTCATTTACTAGTTGTCAGTCCCTGGGTAAACAAGTTAATCTCTTTGCTCCAGTTTCCTCAACTATCACAAGAGGAGGTCTCATAATAATATCTATATTTTAAAGGGTAGGTAGCAACAGTAGTTATTCAAGAGACATCAAAGCGGTAGAAATAGCTACAACCAACAGTGCTAACCATATAAGTGGGGAATGAGACAAAAGAAGGAGTATAGAAAAGCTGCTAGGATCAGTTTCAAAACCGGGGAATACAGTAAGGAAGAACTAGAGAGAAACAGATAGTCTTGGAGCTGAGGCAAGACTTTTATTTTGGTCATTTAGGAGAGAACATACAATGGCATGATTGGCAGATGAGTTCTGAGGCTATACAGGAATTTACCACAGAAGAGCTCAGAGAAGGTTGGTGTGATCTTGGCAGGTAGTAGAGGATTAGGAGGCTGCAAAGTCAAATTTCAGAAGCCTAACCACCTCCCACTTTTGAGACATGAAAAAAAGATTTAGAATGGGGAAATAATTTGGCCATTTTCACACAGTGAGCTAGAGGCAGGCTGAGGACTAGGAATATTTCCTTCTTTCTGCTACTTTGAACTTTGTGGTCCCACAGAGACTCACAGGGAAGCTCTGACACATCCTCATCTATCCATTGCAATGGAGCCTCAGTGAGGATGTTTTCATTTTACCAAAAAAGTCTTTCTGAGCTTCTTTTTTCTCATGTCTAACATATCCCTTCTTTAAGAGAATCACAATGTACTTTAGATTCTAAAAAGAATTTAACTTAAAATTTTTTTAACTTTGCTTAAACTAATATTTTCTAAACAAATTTCTACTATTTTATGATGCCTATGTTTCCATAAAACACAATTTGACACTTTAAAAAATTCTGACAGAGAGATCAAGGTTCATGACTCAATCTAGGAGTGGAAGTTTAAACAGGTAGGGGTATAATGCCTGAACTCTGGTAGAATGAGTAGAAGTTAGAAGAATGCAATAGTGAATGGGAAAATGCTCATGGGTTGAGGGAATTAGAAATGTACGACAATATGGCATATGCAGCATTCCAGGATGGAAAATGAGCATGAGGGAGTATAGGGGTTAAGGATAAAGAAGTAACTAGAGTTTCAATCAGAAGGGCTTGAAAGGTCATGATAAAGAATGTGGGAGGTGGAATCTCAGTGTTGTTTTCATCTGCATCTCTCAAATAACCAGCGATGTTGAACATTTTTTCATATATTTATTTGCTGCTTTTACTTACCGAATAGTTTCTCTAGCGTGAGAAACTGAAAGTGCAAATAAGGATTAAAATGATTAAAATGAATAATTGATAATTTGAAATAGGAAGAAAAGGTCTAAAGGGGTAGGGGTGGTAGGAGGGGAAGGGGAAAAGAAAGAAGGGAAAGGAAAAATTATGAGAAAAGAAAAAAAATGGAAATGAAGTCTATGTACATAGGGAAGGGTGGAGGGGGAAAAAATAAGAACCAAGATGCATCATGTACAGCTACAAGCACCAAATGATAAATGTAAACCTATTGTATACCTAAAATGTACCAATAAAATAATTTAAGGGGAAAAAAAAGAGTGTGGGAGGTCTTTCTCTTCTGGCTAAGATAGTAACAGAAATTGGATTTACTCTCCCATTTACAACAACCAAAAAATAAAAATAAAAGAAATATATGAAAATTGATTTGCAAAACATTGACTATGAGGCAATGAAAATCAATGATCACCACAAGATGGGAAAATAATGTGCTGAACCCTAGGATCACTCCAGCATATGCCTTAGGAGTTTTAGGCACAATGAGGGAAACCCAAGCAGAGGCTGGTACACTCCCTCAGTTGAGGGGAAAAAACTGAAAGTCTGGAGAGACCCTCATCTGAAGTTCACAGTTCTCAGAACTGAGAAGGATAGAGCGGACAAGAAAAAAATACTGTGGAGTTCTGCTAAAGGCTCACTATTCTCTTACTCTGTGGCTACTCTCTAAAGCAGGTAAGGCAAGGATAGGCTGATTGGGCTAGGATTTTTGATCTCTAATTTTTAAGGCTGATATTTTCCAGGTAGGTTTTATTTTTGGAGAAACATGGACCAGCTAAACTGGAAACTTCATAATTCACAAGGAATTGGGTAAAATCACGCAGAAGGGACTTACCTCCATAATGGTAAATAATTAGTTTGAGCAAATACTGTTCTAGCCCCACCTAATGAATTTAAAATCAAGACTTGAAAGAACAAAACTATTTCCAAGTAACATAACTTCATTCCAGAACAAAGCTTCTAAGAACATTTATAGAAATATGGAAATGCACATCTTCCAACAGGGTAAAATTTGGCCACCCAGGAAATATCTGCCATATAATTTTAAAACAGGCATGTAAAGAAGCAGGAAAATATACATATCCCATAATAAGGAGAAAGTAGATGCAGAACTGATACAAATGTCAACCTTATCAAAAAGAGGCAATGAAACAGTTATAATTGTGCTCCAAAGGTTATGAAGAGACATGAAAGATACTTTAAAGATTCAAAGTGAACTTCTAGAGATAAACACTACAATATCTGAAATGACAATATACATTGGGTGGAATAATAGCAAAGTAGAGACTGCAGATGCAAAGATTAATGACTTTGAAACAGCAATATAACAATGAAAACTATTTTAAAACACACACACACAAAGAAGTAAAACACCACCTCCCCAGCTAACACAGAGTGAATGAGACAACTTGAGTCATCTATTATACTTAGAAATGGAGTTCCTGAAAAGGGAGTGGGGATGAGCAGAAAAAAATGTCTGAAGAAAAATATGTGAAATTTTTCCAGATTTGACAAACATCATAAATCTGCTGATCCAAGAAAATCAATGAACCCCAAACACAAGAAACATGGAGAAAACTATAACATGGCACATCGTAATCAAATTGTTCAAAACCAATGATAAAGAAGAAACCTGAAGGGCCAGGGATTTAGCTCAGTGGTTCCACCCCCTGCCTCACAAGTGCAAGGTCCTGAGTTCAATCCCCAGTACCAAAAAAAAGAGAAGAAACCTGAAGAGAGCCAGAGGGGGTAAAACAAATGTAAAGAGAAAGAAAGATAAGGATGAAAACAAATTTATGCAGAAAAACAAAGCAAGTGAGATGATGATAACAGTAACATCTTTGAAATGCTGAAAGAAAAAAACTTTCAAGCCTGGGATTTAGCTCAGTGTCACTGCCCCTGCCTGGTAAGCATAAGGTTCTGAGTTCAATCTCCAGTACAAAATAAAACAAATAAACAAAAAAAACTTTTCAAGATAGAATTCTATACCTAGCAAAAGTCTCAAAACTAAGGCAAAATTAAGGTTTATGGAAACAAACAGCTAAAAAAAAGGTACACATTACTAGGACACTCAGACTCTAAGAAGTATTAAAGGAAGTCCATCAGTTAGAAAGAATACTCCAAATATCCCAAACAAGGCAGAAGGATATTTCTTAAAACACAACAACAGAAGGGCCAAAAAAGAAGGAATACTGAAATGACTGATTTAAACTTAATCATATAATAATCATGTTAACACACACTATATGTACACACATATATGTACACACACTATAATGAAAAAAGTAGAACTTGCCAGATGGCTTAAGAAAACATGGTCAAATGATATGCTAGTTATAATAAATTGCCTTAAAACATAAAGATGCACAATAAAATTAATTTTAAAAACATAAAGATACAATGGATTTCAAGTGAAAGAATTGAAATATATAATATTTTGACACAAATAAATAACACAAGTTCTATTTTTTAATGTTTTCACGAGGTATGATAAAAAAGTGAATGCTCCTGCTGACTGCTAGATAACAGAAAGCAGGCTCATAAAACCATTAAAATGTGTCCTCATCCACCTTATGCACCCAATCTGAGACTGTGAGACTTCAAGCTCTTCTTCAAAATAAAAATGACCATGAAAGGTAAATGTTTTGAATTGATTCAGGACATTGAGGTAGCCACGACAGCACAACTAATGATAGTCATGAAAGAGGTCTTCCAGAACTGCTTCAGAAAGTGTCAAGAACAGTGGGATAAGTGTATTTGAAGTGAAGTATTCTGAGGGCAATAAATGGCAATGTGTCATTTACAGTAATACGTTTTCCAAAATTTAAACATTCTTCTTCTTATCACACTTTGTAAGCATGAATGCCTATATCAATATTAGACTCAGTAAACTTTAGGGCACAGGGATGAAGAGGGTGACTTAATAATGATGAAAAGATTAATTTACTAAGAAGACATAATATTCCCAAATGTTGATGCATCTAATACCAGAACTTGCAAAAATTGACAGAATTGAGCAAATTCATAATTATAGTCAGAGATTTTAAAACTCCTCTCTCAATGATGATATAATACATAGTCAGAAAATTGGAAGGAGATAGATTTAAAGAACACTGACACACAATTTGATCCTATTGAGGTTTATAGAACACTCCACTCAACAACACAGAATGTATATTTTTCTCAAGTGCATCCAGAACATTTAATAATATAGACTATATTTTGTTCCATAAAACAAATCCAGTGTATGTGAAAAAAGCAGATAGAATCTACAGAAAACTAGAACAACTAATAAGTTAGTTTAGAAAGGCTTCAAGACAAAAATATGTACATCCCCAGAAGTTCTAACTTGATTCCATGAACACACCAGCCTATTTCATATGTCTGAGTTTTTCTCACACTGAGCACTCCAACCAGAAAGCTCTGACTTTTACTCTCCTCATGCTTTTCCTTCCCTACTATGCCTCAAAACAACTTTGTTAATAGCCTGCTTATTTTTCAAGATTTAACTAAAATATTGCCTCCTTTATAAGCCTTTCCTCATTCCCTTTCCTAGGAGATAAAATATGTATCTCTTCTGAATGCTGCACACATACATCTCAAAGAGAACCTGACTGTAAGATCTTTTAAAAAGCAGTCTATGAGCTACTTGAGGACAGGAACACCTTTTTTACTCATTCTGTATAATTTATTGGATAACAGAATACCTTTTCAGCATGTCTAACTAATAAGCTGATGCATAACTATATGTGTTTCTTTTCTCTTCACCAAACTAGAGAGTGCCTTGTGAGCAGAGATTGTGTCTGATTGCTATTCATATGCTCACTGCTTAAAACAGTGTCTGCCACATGGAAGATCCTTCATGCATATGTGTGGACTGTGTGCCTGTATAAACAGAGTAGGGAGGGGCTGAGGTTTCTCACTTCAGGAAGGGAATATTTCAAAGGCCATAGGATAAGGTCAGTAACAAAAGAAAGCATCAAAAGACAAAACAACTCTCTCTTAAGATAGCAAGCAGAGTGCCTTGAGCAATCTCTCTTCAGAAGCAAACGTTCACTTTGCTACCAACCTGTTGGTCAATACTGAGAGCTTATGGCTGGGACAAATGATGCTGCACTGTCCTCCTGGAAGTTAAGAAATCTTCAGCATCTCAATAATGTGTTAGATAAGGGCCAAATGAATTCAATTTAGAAGGCCTTCATAACTCTTCACAGAGGTACTCCTAGGCATAGGACTGGGCAGGTGAAGGGGAGGAGGCATCAGTATCTCATTACTGCTAGACACACTGGCCTTCGAGGTCAGTACAGAAGTGAGTGTCCCAGGGGAAACTTGGTTTAAGGGCAGTGATTCTGCCTTTCAGCATCTTGATAAGACTAGTTCCATTCACTCTCCTGACAAAAATATGGGATTATTTAGCATAAAAATTTTCACAGCTGGTGGAAGGCACCTTTAGAAATCATTTGGGTCCAAACTTCTCAGGACAGATAAGGAGGTAGAAGCCCAGAGAACAGAAAGGCAGAGGCAGAGGGTCTTCCATGCATTCTGTTCCTCCTCTACTTTTCACCTGGCTGGAACCAACTTATTCTTTAAACTTTAGCTCCAGTTTCTCTTCTTCTGATGTCTCCAGTTTGCTTATGTACCTTTTGGGGCCTTTTACAACCCCCTAGGTTTCCTTCTGTTATAAAACAAATCTTACTTTGTAGCCATTATTCACATCTTAATCTCTCATTATATTAAGAACCTTGACAGGAGGGATCTAATTGGTCAGTCTACAATTATTTATTATTTACTATTTGATGAACAATACTCTAGGTACTAGGATTATAGCAATGAACAAAACAGAGGTCCCATTCTCAAGGAATTTAAAGTGTAACTGAAAAATATAAAAGTTGTGATTGAAATATACAATGAATGTTTAAGTTAAAAAACAGATTACAGTAAAGGACACATTTTCCATTAATCTTCCTAAAAATACTCCCTCAATTTGAACACACTTATTCCATCGTTCTTGGCACTTACTAAAGCAGTTCTGGAAGTCTTTATGATGTATGATCAAAAGTATAATGAATGCTGCTGCCCAGTGCCATCCAACAAAAAGGTAATGGGATCATATCAAATTTAAAAACATCTGCACATCCAAAGAACCAACAGAGTTAAGAGACAACCTACAGACCAGGAACAATTTTTACCAGCTATCTTCAGATAGAGGACTAATATTTGGAACATATAAAGAACCAAAAAAATTAGACCCCTCAATAAAAGATTAATCAAAAAGTGAACAGATGTTTCTCAGAAGAAGAAATACAAATGTTCAATAAATGTAAGAAAAAATGTTCAACATATTTGGCCATTAGAAAAATGCAAATTAAGGCAACACTAAGATTCCATCTTACTCCAGAAAGAATGGCTATCATCAGTAAATCAAATAATAACAAATGCTGGCAAGGCTACAGAGAAAAAGAAACTCTTCTATGTTTTTAATGGTAATTAAACTAGTGCAACCATTATGGAAATCAGTATGGATATTCTTCAAAAACTTAAAACCAGAAATTCCTTTTGACCTAGTTTATCTCCCTCTAGGTATCTTCCTGAAAGTGTTAAAGACATCACATTGCAGTGATACACGAATACCCATGTTTATAGCAGTACAATACATAATATCTAAATCTTGAAAGCTGCCTACATGCCCATCAACAGATGAATGGATAAAGGAAAATGTGATATTTATACACAGTAGAGTACTACTCTGCAGTAAAAAGGAATAAATTTGAATAATTTGTAGAAAAATGGATGTGTCTTCAGATCATGATGTTAAGTGAAATAAATCAGACAGAAGCTTAAAAATTGCATGATTTCTCTTATATGAGAAACCCAAAATGTAAATAAAGAGCAAAATATAAGATAATGGGGTATAGGAAGATAGATTTTTTTGCTGCAGGGAAGGGGACCAAAACATGGAGGGAAGGGTTGTGGAGGAGATGAAAAAAGGAATTGTGATGAGTTATGCACATTCACCAACTCCCTATGAAGAATGTAACCCTTATGTACTGCAAAAATGCATTAATAAAATTAAAAATTAAAAAAGAATATGTAGTATACACACAATGCAATACTATTTGGCTATAAAAAGAATGAAACCCAATTATATTCGGTAACATGGATAAAACTGGAGGACATTATATTAAGCACTGCATGTTCACACTTATATGTGGAGGTTAAAAGGTTAATCTCATAGAAGAAGAGATTACAATAGTGGTTATCAGAGGCTAGGAAGGAAAGATAGACATTGTATAATGGATAACAAAGTAAAATTAGGTAGGAAAAATAGTTCTAGTTCCATTGGATTGCACTTGGCAGCAGCATTCATTGTATTTTTTTAAATTACAACTCACAAAGCAAGGGGGAGTATTTTGAGAAGGATAAATAGCAATGTGTCTTTTACTGTAATAAATTTTTAAAATTTAAACATTCATGGTATATTTTAATCACTCTTTCTACACAAGGACGCATAGTTGGGCAACAACTACAGGAGAGGAGGCTCAGGAGAATATGGCAGCTCCCTGAAAATCTCCCCATAGCTTTCCTGAGACAGAATAGGCAAATAAGTCTCACATATCCCCAACAGCAGAACCAGCACAGATGTGGAACTGAGAACCAAAGACAGAGTTCACTTCCATAAGAGGAAGGAACTTCTTTTAAGAGTTCTTTACTATGGCAAGAGATGTCTTTAAAGGTAATGAGTTCCTTTTTATTTCAGGTGTGTTAGCAGGGCCTGCTTAATGACCTACCAAAAAAATGTGTTATAGCCATGGATCAAGATTTGCTGTGGGGTTGAACAAGATGACCTCTAAGGTCCCTTCCATCCCTGAGAGTCTAGACTACAGAGAAAAACAAATCCCATCCAATTAAGGATCTCAGAAAAGCAAGCCATGACTCACTGATGTAGAAGCTGGCTGTGCCTGGAGTTCAATTGCTCTAATAATCATCATCATCACAGAAGTTCTATTGGCTTTTCTCCCCTTTGATTAAAGTCCTCAGTAATACCTTCAGGCTCCCTTCCAAACAAATGGCCCATTACAGAAACTCAATTTTAATCTGATTTCTCCTTCAGTAATTACATTCTTGGTCAGGGGAACAGGACATTCGCTTAATGAAGGAGATGCAGCTCAAAGGGTAAGCATTACAAACATCCAGAAGTGAAGAGAATGCATTTGCCATGACATGCCTCCATCAGAGCACATTAGAAAAATGCTCTGCAGGATGGGAAAAGTCCCAACTGGAAAGGCAGAAAGCCTGAGTCCTATCTTACCCTTGACCCTGTCTCACTTTTTCTCACTGGGTCTCTGCAACATACACTGCCCCAACCCAATCTATATTTCACAAAGTAGTCTGAAGGACTTCAAAAAACCCAAATATGATTAATACTACTTGTGCTTCAAATCTTTCCAATAAGTCTCAGTTCCCTAATATGTGAAATTAGAAAGTTCATCCACCTTTCCCAGAGCACTGAATCCAGGACTTCATGTGTGCTAAGCGTACACTCTACCACTGAGCGACACTCCCCAGCCCTAGGAAATTGATGTTGGGGTACACTTTTTCTGTTGTTTTGAATAAGAAGGAGTCCTGACTCTAGATAGGTGGTGGGAAACTGTCATAATGTAGGTTATTTAAAGTATTTAAAGCTTAGCTGTCCCTTTTGTACTAGAATATTGGCCTAGATAAGCTTAAAAAAATTCAGCTCTGGAATATTTCAGGTGTTTATAACCAATGCATATTAAGAGGGTGTTATGGAAATATTAGTTTATATCTGTCTAGTTTAATGTTGTCAATTTCTGGCTGCTGTAAAATTCTTACTGTATATACCACTAAGAACAGAGCAATCTCAAGGCTTTAAAGCACAATTAGTTTTACAGGCTAGTGAGAAAGTCAGGAAATTTAAGAATAACAGAAGATAGATACCTTGAAGTAAAGAAAACATGAAACTCAAAAGACAAAAGGCCAGGATTGAGTAATTGGGCTCTTTCAATTTATCAAATGTATCATCTTGAACAAGTCCATGGACTGGCAGGTTCAGATTCTAATTGGACTAAGTTAGAAAGTACTTATGGATATTATTTTTTCTTTTATGTGTTAGGTTTGATTTCCGAGAACTTTTAGATCTTGTTTAAGAAAGCATCCACAGTCTACAGTTTCCAGTCTTCTATATTTTATGGAACCCCCCCCCCGCACCGCCCCATGTAGAGTTCAAAAGGAATTAAAGTGATAAAATTTGTAATGTGACTCACAAGATAACAGCATCTTAAAGTGACTAATATCAACTTGAAAATTAATTGACAAGTAATTACTTAGCCTTCATTATATGTTAGATTCCATGAAGGAACTTGGGCAAGTCCTTACTTTCTGTTCTTTAGTGTTCTCACTTCCAGATGGGAACATTTAACTGCAAGTTCAGGAAGGTATGGACACTCAGGGACTGAACAGGAAGATTCTAACATTCTATCTGGTCTGGTTCTTTGTATGCAGACCTTCTCAGTGAACATTTTTTTAAGAAGCGTGTGATTCCTGTCACTGTAGGTGGCACCACAATCTACCCAAGCTTCCAAAACACAAGCCAGTCCTTCTTCACTCCAACCCTGATTCAATCCATAACACATTAATCATGAAACCCTGTCAATTCTGACTCCTAAATATCTCTCTAACATCTCAATTTTTATTGCTGTGGTGCTTCTTACATATCTAGCCAAGATTACAACAGTCTTGTCATTTGTCTTCCCATATCAGTTTCTTCTGCCATAAAGAAGGCTCTTGAATTTAAGTTCGCCCATATCACTCCCTTGTTTAAACACTGCACCATTAATAATATCCATTGTTCTCAGGATAAATTCAAACCTCTGGTGTGTGATGTATGAAAAACTCTATAATATGTCCTCCACAGACCTGGATGGGAAATTTGGCTTTACCACTATTCTATCATTGGTTCCTGGAGCAATTTAGCCAGCCTCCCTAATTCTCTGTTTCTTATGTGTAAAATAAGATAATTATACGGACTCTATAGGACTATGGCGAAGATTCCATTAAATACTATATTCGATGTACTTAGCATAATGTCTGGAACACAGCCAGGGTGCAATAAGTGACATTTACTTTACTTAAAAATTTGTCTTATTTATAATTGAGTAAGCACAAATCATATATGGTAAAAATCATGGAAAAGGCCAGGAAAAATAAGATATGAAAACAGCATTCTATGCAAGTTTAGAGGCAGGATGTCATAAATACTGACCAAGAAGTAATCACACCCTTCTCAGAGAAGGAAATATTTGATTTGCATTTTAAATGGTCACCTGAGGTGACTACCTTGGGCAGAATTTGTTGGCCCCCTTTGGTGGCTGATTTTCTCTGTCCCTTTGTGAGGTTTTGCTCACTGAAAGTTGAAATGATAGTATAGAGAGTTTGCTCTCTAGGCAATGATGATACACTTGTTCTACTCAAAAAAAGTAAAGGCTTATTTTCCAATATAATTGATCCCTTAACCTTCAAAGACTCAAACATTCTCTCTACCTCCAAAACAATAGAAAATTAAAAGAACAATTTCTTTTTATCTTCTAAATCTTGGTAACCAAAAATAGGAAAATGAGAGAGAGAACATTAATATCTCATTGATTTCAACTCTCCACAATGTAATGTGTAATTTTTCTTGTTGGAATTTCAAGAACTCTTATTATTTAATCTGTTATTTATTCTGTTAAAGTACAATCTTCCTTAAGAGCAAAAGGATTAATGGTTTCAAATTCCAGCACATTGACCTTTATTCTGCATTAAAATGCTTATTTGAAACCACTCTGCCTGGGCTCCCATAAGCCATTTGGTATTGAACATTGAAGACATCTAAAGTTTAACTCCCACTCCAGTCAGGAAACGAGATTACAGAAATATAAATAGGCTTTTGTAATGTACATGGATAGGTGCCCGGATGATGCTTTGTGAGGCCTGTGCATGATCACATGAGCCAAAGTTTGGTTGGATTAAGGTTTACTTCCTTTGTAAGCCTTCACCCATGTACATCATGAACTGAAGCAAGGTGATTTTCTGCTTATTTTCCTATTATAAATCCACATGTTTTGTCCTATAATATAGAAGAGAAGAAAAAAAAAGAATGAATGAATCAATGGAGCATTAAAAATAGAGTTGATAGATTTCATATGGAAAAAACAGAGGAAAAAGGAGAGAATGCACATTTATTGCCTACTACTATTCATTAAGCACTGTTCTAGGAGCATTTGTGTGATTTTATCCTCAAATATCTCTTTGGCTCTTGTAGGGCTGCTTTGCCTTCCCTGAACTCCCACAGCACCATGCCAAGGACTCTTTCATGGCATGGCCCAGTTTTACCTTTCTTCACAGTTACTCATAGAAGTCTTGCCTCCCATACTAGACTTAGCACTTTCTTTGAAAGTAGATACAGCTATTATCTTAAGCATCTTTCTTTCCTCCTGAAAACTAGGTCCATATTTAGCTATTAGTACTGTTGAATTTTGTGGAAATAATCACTTCTTTCTGTCTTTGTTCAAAATCTCCAGCCAATCAATATCTTTAGTAACATTGCACAAACAGAATCCATCACCTGGTTCACTGCCAGGGTCTTAGAGCCAGATGTGGACAGACATCCATTTCTCTAGCTTTCCCTGGGGATATTGACTTTTCAATGAGTTTGATTAGATTCTAGAGTTTCTGAATAGTCTAATGAGTTCTTTTTACTGCCATTTCAAATGTGTGCTAATTGTCACCAACTCAAGAGATTAATATCTCATTTCCATGGTGTCTCAGAGGCTGGGCCTCCACTTAATCTCCCTCTTTGCTCAGCATGACACTGTCACCCTTATATGGGATCTTCCAAGTGGAACGATAGCTTTATTGCCAGAATTCTGATTTTTCAGCATCTAGAGGTTTCTTCCCCTGTCGTCAGTTGAACAAATACAACTGGCAGGAGGCTCTAGTGTTGAATACATGGAATTCTCCCAGATGAAATAAAAAACAGATCAAGGAATAAAAGTCCTGAATGAGGGTACCCTTTAGCTTTACAAATATGATGGGCATGGGGAGGAACAAGGTTTTTCAAACACCAGTCTGAGACTGAGTAGGTTGAATGAAATGAAGTGACATAAAATACACCTCCAGTCATGGGGGTGTAGCTCAACAGCAGAATGCATGTGTAGCATGTGTTAGGCCCTGGGTTCACTCTCTAGTTAAAAAAATATTTCTCATAGAGTAGCCCACACGAAGTGTTCAGAGCATGAGTCATGGTCCCTAATGTGTCATTCCACAAACTTATAGGAAGTAGCTCACCTATGCCAGGCCCACAGCTAGACATCTGACTCTGTCACTGCTCACAATTACTTCACAATAGAGCAGGAAAAGAGAAGGAAAAGATGTCATTTGGCACAAAATACTGGTTTTAGAGGGAATCAAAAGGAAGGAGGGCCTAAATCTGCCTGCCTGGTTAATAAAGGCTTCAACCAAAGGGGGACAAGTGATATAAATATTAAACTATAAGTAGGAGTTTTTAAAGTTGTTGGCCTGAGAAAAGGCAGGTGGCAGTTATATATACACACATGCACTATCCTCAGAGCACAGTGAATAGTTTAATATGAATAGAATATAACATGCTGATGGGGATGAAGGTAAATAAGACCAAAGAGTATGGAGCAACATATGTAATGAACACTGTTTTTCATCTTGCAGTTTAAATAAACTGCAATAAACTGTATGTTAATATTGGGGGAAAATCAGAATGAGCACAGCAGATTTCTGAATTGAACCCAGGTCACAGACCTTGAAACCTGTGTTTTCCATTATCAGTAACATCTAAAAAAGGGAGCCAAGGGCCAGAGATGTAGCTCAGCAGCACAGTGCCTACCTGACAAGCATGAGGCCCTGAGTTCGAGTCCCAGTACCAAAAAAAGAAAGGAGCCAAGAATATATCAACTGAAAAACCATATCATCCATCTGTTGATAAGTCCAAACCATGGATTAAAAACATAAAATTAAAAGATGCATTGATTTAGACACTGAATTTCCACAGAAATTAAATTTCAAGTTAGGATGTGACTCTTCAATACAATGATGTAATACAAGCAGATCAGAGGAAAGTTCAGGGCCCCCAGTACCATTATGGAGGACATTCAGAGCACAATTTTCTTGCTTTTTGCCTGAATGTAAGGATGATACAGAGAGCAGTGGCCTCAGTTCCAGCCAAACTACCACTTCTACTAAAGAGGGACTAATGTAAGGAAAAGAAAAACAGAGACACACAAAGACAGAGGCAGAGACAGGAAGATAAAGAGGGAGATAAAGACCACATGACACAATTCATCGGGTTATGTGAGTGAGAGAACAAACACATCCTTGGAGTCTCCTACGTACCACACACTGTCCTAGATGTTCATCATAAGATCATTTAATTCTTGTAAGATGGGAAGTGAAAGCTGATGGATTTTGACTCATTCTTGTACAACAATCCAAACCAACAACTCTAGAAAATAGGTCTATTCCTGCAGGGGACTCCTCGACACTGTTGTAATTTCTAGTGCCACTGAGGAAATGATGTGTTACCCATAAGCAGGAAAAATTTCTGCCCTGTGCCAGATATTCCACTATCCCATCTGCCTTTTCCAGTTTTAGCATTTATCGCAAGTTCCAATGCAAGCTTTTGAGTGAAGAATCCAGGAGCTCCTATGGCTGAGTTGGAGAAAGTGGGTACTACAGCAAAGAAAACAAAGAAATCATTATTTGTAGCTGACCTACTTTTGCAAATATGATTTTCTTGTGGTATCCTGGAGATGTTCAGGAAACCTCCACAGAATGTGACTGCAACATGCTTTGTTTCTCCTTTACTATCCTGGGTTCATTATAGAGCACTTAGCAACACTGAACAATATCCAGGAATTCTAATGAAAAGCTGGCTACTGCAAAAGCAAAAGCTTCTCTAAAGGGCACTAACAGTCTTGATAATCCAGAAAACAATAGCAAAATAGGAACTCATTGAGGAGCCCTTCATTGTATAAAGTTTAAAAGGAGATGGTTTCATAATACCTGGGCAATACTCTAATTTTAAAATGTTATAGGCTCCACCTTTTTTGCCAAAGAAGATGCACCTCTGAGTTTCCTCACTTCACTATCCATATCATAGGGTGCCTCCTCATACTTTTGCTGTGTTCCATATGCTGCTCCCAACTCCCATCATTCTGGGAAGTTCTTCAAACCACTCAGCCATGTCATCATCACTCCCTTAAGAAGGCAGCACAGAGCACCAAGCTGGGAGCAAGAGCACCAGACCTTGCCACATTCCAAGATGTGAGAACCTGCACAAGTTCCTTCATCTTCTGAGTTTATTTTACAGTCTGGAAATGTATGGTTTCTATGTCCCTCATAACTTAAAATGTCGATTATTTCATCATTCTTTAAGGTTTAACATAAGCCCTACATTCTCGAGTAAGCCATCTCTGATTATCTTGCCCACCCCCATCTGATCTTCTTCTGTTTTATATTATCCTAATTGTCCAGGTCATACACATGGAAAAGATTAAAAGTGTTTGAAGTCTTGTGTCTAATGCAATATAGGACCCTTGTTATGGTTTGGATGCAAAACATCCTCCAAAAGTCTCATGTGTTCAAGATGAGATTTTCAGGAGATGATAACATCATGGGAGTGCTATTCATCAGTGGATTTATCCATTGATGAGTTTATAATTAAATACACTTTCAGGAAGCAAGGCCCAGTTTGAGGAAGTGGGCCACTGGGTCATGCCTTTTGAGGTATATCTCATGTTGTGAATCCTTCCTTTACACTCTGCTTCCTGGCTGCCATGAAGTCAGAAGCTTTCCTCCACCATGCTGTTTCTGTCTCAGAGCCATCTGACCATGGATTGAACCCTCTGAAACATTGATCCAAAATAAATGTTTCTTCTTTAAATTACAAGTATTTGGTGTTTTGTCCAACAACAGGAAAATGAATAACATAACCTTAAAGAAGTGGGGTTTTTTTCATGCCGTTCTGTTCTTTCTTCCTGTCTCTATGTGCATATTTTAGTGTTGAATTGAGCAGATTAAATATATTAAAAATGGAATGGGGATAAATCCTGCCAACTAAGGATGATTTCTAGGAGACTGACTAGAAAAAGCTCCCTGAATTCTAAATAATAAGTTTTATGAAAAGACTAATGAGAAAGGTCATTCCAGGTAGAAGGGATAGCATCAATTATAAGATAAATGAGTTAAACTAAGAGGTAGTATTAGATTGTGATAAAGAATATAGGCTTTGGAGCCAAAACTGCTTAGATTTAAGTAGTTTGGCTTCCAATCCTAGCTCTGTCACTTTTCACCTTTATCATATTATGCCTCAATTTCCCCTTTTGTAAAATGTTAGGCCTACAAGGATTACTTATCTCAGAGGGTTGTTAGAATTAAATGAGTTAGTAAATGTAAAATGTTTGGAGTAGTACCTGAAAACTATAAATGTTCAGTAAAGATAAGCCATTATTCGGTTGCCTCAATGTCCTGTATATATTTAATATGTTTACCTTTCATGATCAATTTTATTCAGGGAAGAGCCAGAACTTGCATGTTGCCAGAGCTGGTGAATAAAGTGATGAGGACACACCATAATGTTTTTACAAAACTGACATTCCATTAGATGGCACTAGGCAGCAGCATTCACTGTATTCTTTATTACAAATCATAGAGACATGCAAAAGAGGACTTCCACAATTGCTTCAAAAAGTGGCAAGAATAATGGGAAAAGTATGTTCAAAGTGAGAGAAAGTATCTTGAGGGGGATTAATGCCAATGTATCCTTTATTGTAATAAATGTTTAAAATGTAAACATTCACCATATATTTTGATCATGTATTGTACTCAGGTGCTTAGGTTTTTATCCCAAAGGATAAATGAATAGTAGAGAACTGATGATCAGCTGAGTAGTTATCTAGATGGTAAAATTTCAAGTAATTTCTAATTTTTTTATATTCTTTCCTAAGTTTTTTGAATTAGCAGGTACTAGTTATATTAATTTTATAAAATGAAATTGTTTTTCTTTTTTTAAAGGGAAAAAATCCACTGGCAGTCTTCAGTGAAATGGTCAACATCAATTGTGACAACAAACAAGAAACAACAGCAGAAGCTTTTCAGCTAGAGTTGAGTTTCCATGTTAATTCTACCTTGTTATCTTGAGCAAACCCGTGAGCCTCAGTTTCCCAGTGGATAGAACAGATACCACCACCCTCCTCATAGAGCTGTCAGGAAGATTCCATAAGAGTCAATGAGAGAGAACCCCAGGTACAGGTGTAGCTTGTGACAAACTCTCAACAAATGTTCATTCTCATTACAGGGGAGTTATTAATGCAGCTCCCCAAGATTTCTGACAAGCCTTGCTACCTCCCCTGCTCACAGCTCCAGAGCCACAGTGGGGATGCCTGTGACAGCTGCGCCCCTCAGCATGCAGGCAGGGCTTCCTAGAAACAAGCTGGTGCCTAATGTAGGGAGGCAGTCCTGTCAGAACTGTTTGGGGTTACTCATCCTGCCTTCTGGGTTTCTGACAGGATGTTTTGATAAAATAAATCTATTTTAAATGACTGTAATGAAATACCAATTTCTGAAGGGCTTTTAAGATGTTTTTAAGAAGTTTCAGATCAAAGGCCTTGGGAAGGCAGACTTTGTGCATTAAATATTTAGTGCTGATTCAGTCACTTGAGAACTTAGGCATTTTGACATTGCAAGAAGGAGAAGGCACATTTTAGCTGGGGACCCGTTTCTGTTAAGGACACAGGTGACAAGACCCAGCATCAAGAGGCATATCTTCTCAATGGAATATTGGAGGATGTGACCTTGAAGACTGTCCATCTAAGGATTCAGGATATGAGAGAATTATTCATGATCTATAGTGGTTTAGAACTAGGCCCTCAGTGGGCCGAGACAGCAGGAATCTGCCTTTCTCGCTGCTAAGTACCTCAGTCTTAGTACCTGTCATTCGATATACTGCCACTTGGAGCCCATCAGTGCTTGACACCTCAAATGTGCATTGTGGCCCAAATGAGAAACACTGTCCTTGAGCCCACACATGGACTCAGAGGCTTGAAACATGAGGCTCAGTGAGAAAGAGACTTGTGGAAGCCCACACTGAAAGTTAGTGGCAGGGCCGTGAATGGTACTTTATAAAAAGTGATTGAAAAATATGATGATTGCTTATATTTTAAAAAAATTTAATTACAGTAAAAGAACACACTGCCAAAAAATGATGGGATAACAAAAATGTTTGTAGTAAGGGTATTTTGAATATTTTCATAGGTACTAATGCCAAAGTATCTTTTTAATAAAATAAATAATAAAATTTTTAATAAAATTAATAAAATTTTTAATTAAAATATTCACTGTATTTTTTAATCACACCTTGTTGGCCAAATGTTTAAAGTGATTTCTGTCAAATAAAAGCTATGAAATGTACTTATCCACCATACTCACAGGCTTAATAGCAATATGTCCTTTACTGTAATTTTTTTTGGTAAATTTAAACATTCACTGCATTTTGTTTGTTTGTTTGTTTTTTGAGACCAGTTGTTTCTATGTAGTTCAGGCTGGCCTTGAACTCATTGTATAGACCAGGCTGGGCCTCAAACTTTCAGCAGTCCTCCTGCCTCAGCCTCCTGAGTGCTAGAATTATAGTCATATGCCATTACATGGAGGATTTATTGTATTTTTAAAAATTACACCTGGTATTAGTAACTTTTCTATTTCTGGGACAAAATATCTTATGTACACAATATACAAGGGAAAAGGCTAATTTTGGCTCATATCTTGAGAGCTTTTAGTCCAACAAATGACTCCAAAGCAGAATGGATTGGTGAGAGAAACCTGCTCACTTCCTGGCAGACAGGAAACAGAGGGCAGTGGAAGAGCCAGAGAGAGAAGAAAGTGTGGGCTGGGGACAGGATATACCCTTCAAAGCCACTTTCCCAGAGACCTACTTCCTGGAACTGGGTTCCACCTCCTAATAGTCCATTCAGATAGGAACACATCCAGGGGTTAATTCACTGATGCAGTTAGCACCATTGTGATCTCTCTAGGCTGTACCTCTGAACATTGCTGCATTCAGGATCAAGCCTTCAGTACATCAACCTTTGGTGTACACTTTGTATTTAAATCATAATAGATACCATGAGCTTCTGGCTAATAATTCCAAGATTTTTCCAAAATATTATACTATTCCTTCAATGATGAATAGCCACCATATGTGTGGACATATAAGGAAAAGAAGTTACTTAGAATAGGGTATAAGGTAATGGTCTTTGATGGATAACTGATAATAGCCACCTCTGAAAATTTGGTGGAAGCTAAGAATCCTCTCCCAGCAAAATACACATATATAAGTGCAAATACCATATTTGGAATTTAATATTGGATAATTTAAGCACCTTTTCAAATGTGCTCTTGAATCTCAAGTGCCAAAACCTTAGTTGAAGTACATAGTAGACCCAATCAACCCAGTGCTTAAAACTTTGAGTTTCTTGGATAACATTTAGAAGAGTGGCATAACAATGGACACATCACGATATTTGGTATTAAACAGGCCTATCAGTATTCAGTAACTTTGTAATATTAAGAAATGATTTAACCTTTTAAACCTCAGATCCTTATTTCTAATGTAGGATAATATTACCTCATGGGGCTATTGAGAGTTTATGTGGGATGATGCGTGAAAATTACTTTGAACACCTGGGATCCATTTAATGGATGCAAAATTCCTATTCACGTTTTCCTTACCTCTGTCTGCTTCCAGAAGAACCCTAATGGATTCTCCCAGCATCCGGCATTCACTCTGGATTTCTACATTAAAACTCAACTATAGATTCCAGGAGAACACAAAGCATGTCTCTCTTGCTCACAATTTCTTTCTCTGGGTATAGTAACTGGCACATGATATGTGTTCAATATATACTGAGTGAATGAATTAAAAGATCAAATGAATGAACTACACAGATATACAACAAATTACAGTGAAGGAGCACAAGCAGAGAAGAGAGCACTAACTCAGAAAATATTTAATAATCCTTTCAGCCAGAGATATTTCAGGGCCCAGAAAAACACAATGATTTAGAAACTGAGGAGTCTGTGAAGAATCTAGAAGAATCTATTATTTAGCTCTGTTCATTATTTCATTCCCCTCTAACAATGTCACACAACTTATCTTTTTCCACATGGCAGGCTGAGAAGATGTATTTGCACCAAAGACAGGCCAAGTATGCAGAAACTTAGTATGAAGAAACCAAGTAGGACATTAGGAACAGGTAAAGGTAACTAACTTCTGCCTGACCAAGCCCTGATTCTCAAGGAATTGCTGCCTGCCCCTGAAAGATAACCTGTGCTCAGTTTCTGAGCCAGTTGTGACAGAGTGTTGAGTACAGAAGGAGACTTAGCATCCCTCTACAGGAGGGATCTTCTTGTCTTGTGCTAGGATGCACACCTGAAGGGACCCCGGGTCTTTTCATACCAGTGAGTCAGCTCACTATAAAGTCTTTCTTGGGATGCAAGATTGGTCTCAGCTTAAATCTGGCAAGTATCATCTCAGACCCTAATCATCTCTTCTCCCATGATTCCACAACCCAGACAGTAGTAACAGGCAGAAGGGAAAAGCAGCACTGGGTCACCACCTACCCGACTTCCAGCACTGATGATTGCTTGGAAGTTCCGCCATGACTGAACCTCCTTAGAAATACACACACATCTGCCAGACATTTCTGGATGCTAAACATCCTAGCTGAATTTAATACAGTCCCATGATTCCCTTTTCTCCCACTTTGGGGCCTCTACTATTCACCAGTTTGAACAAGCCAGAAATTTAGGAAAAATGTTTGATTGCACCTTTCCCTCAATAACAACATTCAATTAATCACAACTCCTGTGAATTGAACTCCCAGATATTTGTTAAGTTTCTTAACTCTTCTATCTTTCTTATAAGTGACTAATTGTTAGAGAACTACCTAATAATTCTCTTGGGCCTCTAATCCACCTCCACATACTAACCCAAGTACACTTAATATAAACTATTGTGATCTTATTCCCTTGCTTAGCCCCCTACATTGACAACCCTACCACAATTAGAAAACAAAAACAAGCCAAACAAAACCCTACATCTTTCCTTTATTTTAGCTTCTCTGCGTCTCTCCTAGCTCTTTACTCGTGTACCCTGAAACCCCGTCAAAGACTGAATGGGAAATGTGTGCTGTCCCAGGTTGGAATAGACTGTGGTGGCAGCAATGAGTTCTCAATGCCTGAAGTGTGTGTGTGGGTGGGTGGGTGG
>NW_004624859.1:3860857-3895938 GCF_000247695.1 Heterocephalus glaber | reverse complement strand
AGCGAAGGGTGGAGGGTGTGAAGGGAGGGCTAGGAATGGGGAAAAAATAAGAACCAAGATGCATTATGTAAAGGTACAATTCCCATTGAGAAATGTAATTGTGTTGTATACTTACAATGTACCAATAAAAGAATTAAAAAAAAAATCATGTTTACAAGTAGCTTTAAAATTCTACCTTTCTTGCATGACTTCTCTTATATGAGAAACCCAAAACAAAAATAAAGACCAAATAAAAGATAGATAATAGGAAACATGGAGACAGTTCTTTTGCAAATGAGAGGAAGACTAAGAGATGGAGGGAAGAGGAGGAATAGGGGACGTAAAGAGAATTAAAATGTGTTATGTACGCATACTGACTGCCCATGTTGAATGTAATCATTATGTACTGCAAATCCGTATTAATAAAACAAATTTTTAAATTTGACCTTTCTGAAATCTCATACAAGTCAAATAAATACGAAAAGGCCAAAAGTTGTAGCTAGTAAGCTAGGTTTTTTTTTTCAAATACTAAAATAGAACACTAATAGGATTCTAAGAAAATGTTCAGTTCATTTATCAATTTACCATTTATCCTCCTAGAAGCAAGAATTTTTGTTAGTAAATAGATAGAAAGTACTTATGGCTGATTCTATTTTCTTTTTCCTGAGTCTTTTTTGTGGTACCAGGGTCAAACTCAGGACCTTGCGCTTGTGAGGCAGGCGCAGTGCCACCGAATTAAATCCCCAGCCCTTTCCTGAGACTTTAAGGAGTCACACCACCCATCCTTTCTTTTCTGAGATTTTGATTCCTGGTTTTTGTAATATTTTTGTTTTTTAGGAGTGGCCAAAAGATAATGTCAGAACTAGCTGGTGAATGATTTTGATTCCAGGAATTTTTACTCATTTGTCTTTACATTTTGAATTGATGCATAATCCTCAAGGGAACTCTAAACAACAGCATTTAGGACTTATTCTGGGACCTATTATTAGCTTCTGCCACCCCCAAACTATTTCCCTCAATAGTCCCAGAACTTTTTTTTCTATTACCCTTAAATATTCTCCTCTATAGTGTTAAGTCAATGTTTAATATGACAGGGAGGATTCTTTAACCTTCTAGAAATTTTTCCAGTCTGAATCCTCTCCTATAGCCTCTAAATGCCATCTTTTCATACATTATGTCCTCTAAGATAGAGTTCAAATATTAGCTTCCCTAAATTGTTTTTTTCTGATTCCTCAGTGAGAGTTGCATTTCCCTATACTTCCTTTCTAGGTCCTTACCAAGCACCTACCCCCCCTTTTTTTTCATGTAGGTATTGCCATTTATTAGTAGTGTAAAGTGGAATAAATTATTTAACTACTTGTTCCTCAATTTCTTCATCTGCAAAATGTGAATAATACTGCCAGTTTCATGTTTGTAGGATTAAATGAGATAGTAAAAAACCTAGAATAGTTCTTGGCATGTAATAAGTACTCCATAACTGGAGTACTTAGGGTTAGGGTACTTAGGGTTAGAGTTAGGGTTAGGGTTAGGGTTTTCATTTTTATATGGCAAACTGTGTAACTTCAGAGAGCTTAGAGTTTGATAAAGGAGATACAATATTATGAGTGCAGAAAGAGCAGATACATAAACAAGCAAACTTCACAAATGCCTCTGAAAGTTAGAGGAGTGGGTTGCAGTGCAAAGAGACTAATCTAGGAGTCAGCAGCTGTACTTCCAACCATATCTGTCCCATTAACTCACAGGGAGGCTTAGGAAAGTCACCTCCACCCTCTTGGCTTCATTGTCTCCAACTGTACAAGAAAAGATAAATGTTTGCAAAAATTGTTAGTAGTTAGGTGTCATTCAAACTAATTCTATGGGGAAGCCAGTAAGCAGGGGTTGCTGTGGTGTATGTGGGAGAGAACAAGAGAGATCAGAGCCCTGAATTCTCAGAGGTCCTCCTTCCCCTCCTTCCCTCTAAGGCACTGTTCATCTTTGGAAATATAAGGAAGTACAATTTTAAAAGTCTAGGACTAGAAGAATTTAAGATTCTTTTGGACTTTGGCATTCTCCCACATATAAAAGAAATGACTTTGGGGGCCAGGGATGTAGCTCAGTGATTCTGGCGCCTGCCTCACAAGAGGAAGGACCTGAGTTTGATCCCCGGTACAAACAAAAGAAATGACTTTGTTATATTTTGTTAATACCTTCTGATTCAACAAAATAGAAATGTGGCTTCAGAAGAAGTGATGAAGTATGACTATACCCAAAGAGCCCAAGAAGGAATTATGGCTCTAACAATCATCTGCCCTCATTGTAGACATACTCCATTTATTAAAAAAACCCATTAAACTATGAACATTGTATTTATAGTACAAAAATATTTAATGAAAAAAGTGGGCCTTTGAGTCCTTGGATTTATCATTTTAATATTCAACTTCGCTTTCTGTAATTTCTAGACTGATTAATAAAATCTTGTTAAGAGTTTCATATTTGATACTTGTTCAGGGAATGAGAGATTTTTTTCAACTTCATTGAAACATATTTTACATATGATATAAGTAATATATTTCAAGTGTACAATTTAAAGCTTTTGGTACATGTGTATATATACACACCTATACATCCATGTATATACATGTACATATGTATATGCATATACATATGTGTATATATGATAGATTTTAGTATGGCACAAACAAACCTGGGCAACAAGAAAAAGGAAGGAGGCATCACAATCCTAGATTAAGTATACTACAAAGTTACAGTGATAAAAACAGCACAATATTAGCAAAGAAACAGTCTTGTGTAGAAATGGAGCAGTATAGAGGATGCAGAAACAACTCCATGCATACTAATCTACCTGGTCTTTGACAGACCACAAACTTTAGCTGGAGGAAAGATAGCATCTTTTATAAAAGTTGCTGGAAAAACTGGCTATCTACATGCAGAAGATAGACACATATATAGACACATCTCTCTCTCTATGTACTAAATGTAAATCAAAACGGATCAAAGATGTAAATATTACAACAGATACTCTTAAACTGCTTAGGGAAAATAGGTAAAACTTTTGAAGTCATATGCATAAACTAGGAATTTCTGAATAGAACCCCAATTGCACAAGAAATAATACCAAGAACCATCAAATGATATCATATCAAATTAAAAATCTTTTATGTAACAAAGAAGCAACCAACGGAGTGTAGAGACAATCTAGAGTGGGCAAAATTTTGCTAGCTATTTCTTGGACAAAGGACTAATATCTAAAACACATAAAGACTCCCTCCAAAGACTGAATAAAAAATGGGCAACTGAAATGGATAGACACTTCTTTGTAGAAAAAATACAAATGATCAATAAATACATGGAAAAATATTCAAGACTGCTGGCCATCCAAGATATGCCAATTGAAAAAACACTGAGATTCCATCTTACTCCAGAAAGAATGAGTATTATCAAGAATTCATCTAATAACAAACACTGGCAAGGCTGCAGGGAAAAAGGGACATTCCACCCTGTTGGTGGGATTGTAAACTAGTACAATTACTATGCAAATCAGTATGGAAATTCTTCAAAAAGAAAAACTAGAAATTCCATTCAACTTAGCTATTCCACTTCTAGGTCTTTTCCTGAGAAAGTTAAAGATATCATATTACAGTAATAGATGTAGAGCCATGTTTATAGCAACACAATTTATAATCGCTAAATCTTAAAAGTGGCCTATGTGTCCATCAACAGATGAATGGATTTACTCCTTGGATAAAGAAAATGTGGTATTTCTACACAATGGAGTACAACTCTGCCATAAATAAGGATAAACTTGACTTACTTGTAAGAAAACGGATGCACCTTGAGACCACTTTAAGTGAAATAAATCAGATGCATAAGCTTAAATATTGCACCGTTTCTCTTACATAGGAAACCCAATATATAAACAAAGAGCAAAATAAGAGATAGGACAATAGGAAATAGCAATAAATCTTTATCATATGGGATGGGAACCAAGAGATGGTGGGGTGGGAAGGAAAGGAAATGTGATAAAAAAGTGAAATGGGGGCTGGGGATTTAGCTCAGTGGTTTCGTCACCAGCTGCACAAGCGCAAGGACCTGAGTTCAATCCCCGGTACCAAAAAAAAAAAAAAAAAAAAGTGAAATGGGATGTGCTGTGCCAATTTCCTACAAGGAATGTGATCATTATATACCACAAACATGTACAAAAATATGGGAGAAAAGGTTCAAGAGATAGGGGAAGGTGTAGGGAAAGGAAGGGGATATCACTACATATAAACCACTAAAATGGTTATAATAAATAGAATACAGTTTCAAGGTTGGCAAGCGTCTATAATGCCTCCTACATTGCTGATAAAGATATAAAATGACACTGCAGTGGTTGGTTTTTTTAATGTTGAACATAAACTTTCTATATGACCTAATGATTCTACTCTTAGAAATCTACCCAGAAAAAATGTAATTGTATCTCCACTCTAAGTTAGGTAAGTGAATGTTCATAACAGCATTATTCATAATAGCTTCAAAATGAAAACAAACAAAATATCCGTAAAGGGGAGAATGGATGAGCAAAATGTGATATAGCCTTTCATTGGACTGCTATTCAGCACTAAAATGGATGGACTACTGATATATGTTACAACATGATGAATGTCAAAAATACAATGCTAAGTGAAAAAGATAGAAGGCACAAAGATAATTATATGATTCCACTTTTGTGAAATATTCAGAAAAATAAATTTCATATTACCAAGAAACAAATCAGTAGAGACCTAGGAGTGGGTGTAGAGGTAGGGATTATTAAGGAAACTATTGGTGGTGATGGAAATGTTCTAAACCTAGACTGTGGTCATAGCTGTACAACTCTAAATTTGTTAAACATCATAGACAATGTGTGAATGTTATGGTACATAAATTATACCTAATTAAATTATAAATTTTACCTCATAAATTATACTTATTATTTTATTAAGACAATAAAACCAAAAAATATCTTTCCCTTGGTTTTTTTATCTTTGAATGTCAGATGATGGTTTTAGTGCATGTTCAAAGGAGTTTTGTTTGGTGGGATTAGAAGGGGCTGCTGATGAGTAACAAAATAAAATGCACTTTTGGATGATGCAACCAGTATGATAATGTAACTAGCTATGACCACGTTGATTAATAATTCTAGCCCTCTAAATTAAAAATCTTGCTTCGTGCCTAATTTCCCTCAGATCTCCATGTTGGAATTCTTAGCCTTCTGATTTGTAATTATTCTCCCTGAAAACTGGAGTAAAGATTAAGCAATTATATTAGACACAAGCCCTATCAAATGCACTGGTAACCAGGAATTGTCCTATCTTAGCCAAAAAGAACGTCATTATGACTAAATTTGGCTGTCAGGTACCTCAGCCATATACATGTCCTCTTTATGTCTCTCTTTTTCTAGGTATTCTATACTTATTTAGAAGTGGGACTGTCTTCTGTGTGGAACTCACAATCCTATGAAAAGTCCATTTCTTCACCAACACATTTCAGATGCCCTAGTAAGCATCTTCTGCCAATTCTACCAGTATCTTTCCTTGGAATCTGTAGAGACTGTTAAATATGTCTGCTTTAGGGGTACAATATACACTTCTTAGTGAAACGTAAAACTAAATTTTCATCTGCTTATTTACTAGCAACCAACCAAACTACTGCTGACACAAAGGGAAAAACTTCTGAATTCAATTAAAGGAATAATTTCAGTTTCTAGTTTGGGCAGGAGAAAGAGCGAGGAACAGAGAAGTGATAGATAAAATAGTGCATACCCTCCTCCAAGATGTCCAAGTTCTAATCCCTGGGAATTGTAAATAAGGTGGTTTACATGACAAAAAGTACTTTACAGATGTGATTAAATTGAAGATCTTGCAATGAGAGATTATCTTGGAGTATTTTGGTGAAGCCAACATAACTGTAAGAATCTTTATAAGTGAAAGAGAAATGCAGGAAAGTTAGTATCAAGGTAATGCAGCATGAGAAAAACTCAACCAGTCATTGATGGCTTTTAAGATTGAAGGAAACCACAAACCAAGGAAGAGAAGCAGCCTCTATAAGGCAGAAAAGGCAGGAAAATGAATAATGTTCTGGAGCTTCTAAAAGGAATACAGATCTTCTAATACCATTACATTAGCTCAGTAAAACAAACACATTTGACTTCTTCCCCCGGAATTATAAGATAATAAATTTGTGTTATTTTAAGCCACCAGGATTACAGCAATTTATCATATCAACAACAGGAAACTAATATGGAATGGAAAAATGAAATCTCCATACCCAGAGAACTAAACCTCAAGAGGGAAAGAAGGGTTGGAAACTGATAGATGTCACACATAGAACACAATGTGGTCAACATAATCCTGTTTGCACACCACCTGCTAACGTGTATGGAGGCAAGTTAGATTCACTGAAAATACATTTATACTTGATCTCACAGTCATAAAATGCCTTCATGCCTTTTGTAACACCCAGTAGAAGTCTCCTTTTCTCTCATGGTTTTTAAAATTCACCAGAACTTTTGTATTTTGTAAGCAAGCTACATCAATTTCATTCAGAACAACCACCATCTGTCTCATACCTTAATCTGTTATTTTCTGGTGCCCATAGTAGCAATGAATCACACTATGAAAACAATGATTTAAAGAAATCACTAATTATAATTATATATAGCTATTTATATTACTATTTAATATAATAGAACTATTAAAAGTTGCAGAATATATAATCTACGATGCACTAATATTCACTATTTTCATTCTGTAAACACCTATTGCTAAGTCTCTACCCTAAGTTTGCCTATTTCTTTCTTTTTTCTTTGGTACCAGGGATCGAACTCAGGACCTTGAGCTTGCCAGGCAGGCAGCAGGACCACTGAGCCAAATCTCCGGGCCTACATTTGCCTGTTTCTAAATGGGCTTTCCAAACTTGATGCTGGCCTTACCACACTCTGGCCCAGCTGCTCCCGAAAGAAATAATCCATGTTTCTCTTTTGCAGGCTGTCAAGGTAATGCTGGAAGCGAGTGTATGTGTATGGGTAGCAGTATGCAAACTGGTAAATATCTTCTTCTTGGTCAAAACAGAATGCAAAGGACATCACATAATTCTTCCTATGGTCTGGGCACCGATAGTAGTAAACATTTTTAGGTGGCAGCCTTTGCCTGAAAGATACAAACAAAGAAATTTGGGCATATCAGATAGTAATTCAAGCCTCAAAAGGTAACAAACAGGAATGAATGCCTAGGAGAAAAATGACAACATCAAGGAATCTAGGTGATGGGAATGGAAGAATGATGATGCACTTTGTTTAAAATTTGGCTCTATCCTTTTCAACTCTTTAGAAGATGCAAAGTTAAACAAAGATGAACCAGTTTTATACATTTGTTTACCCTTACTTGGAGCACTTGTTATACACCCAGACATTATGACTGGCTCTTGATGTACAATGGTAAATATGATAGGCAAGGTCTCAGTCTTCACAGGCTATATATCCTAATAGGAAAACTGTAAATAAAATATTAAAAATGAATAACCAATATAGTTATGGATGCTAAAGATTCCTTGAAGGGAAATAAGGAATGTGATTTTGGACATAACTGGGTGAGGCTACTTTTCATAGGGCAGCTAGATTTTCATTTTCCTCTTTTTTTCTTCTTTTTTTGTACAGACTAAATCAGATATTTTAAAATAAACTAACATGTACTGTGAATATTCAAAGCAAGAAAAAAGACATTCAACATTTCTCTAAATTATTATTATTTTTCTACAAAATATTCCATGAGACTAATTTTCCACAGAAGCACTTGGGAAAATACTGCTTTAAAATATGCTGTGTGCACAATTTTGTTAAGCCAGTATGATCATTATCCAGTAAGAAACACTGATATGCATACAGGAGAAAAGGAAAAATGTTGCAATCATAGATTCCATAACTTATTTACACCTACCCACTTCACAGAGCTACTATATCCTCTCACACTTTCTGATATACAAACTTTTCACACCAATCCCTTGCAGAGAATGCCTTTCATTTGTATACATTTAAATCCTATTAATCCTTAAAAAACTCATCTCAAAATGTGTCTTTTCTATGATCCTGCATTGCCAATTCTAGGCCTATTAAACTTACACATTTTACGGAAATTTGTGCTTTCTTATTGACTGCTTCATACATCCTCGCCAATGGATTGGTTTGGAAGATCCTTAAGGCTTTGGAAGCTTGTGAGGAGTGTTGGCACTGTGGGTGAAGGATGTAAGGTTCACTTGTAGTGACCTAGCATTAAGTTGAGAAGGCAAAGGGGTGCAGGGTACATGGAGAAACGTGTGAGAAGGAAAACAGAAGATGAAGTCAAGAACAGTAAGAATGATACTGGCTCCAGGTACAGTAGCCTGAAAAAATGACTAGGTAATAGATCAAAAAACACTATAACATATAAGTGGCTTTTTTTTTTCAGAATCTTGTTTCTATCTTGGAGTTTTTCTGAGGTTATTCAAATCGTCAGGGTCGGGGGTGGAACTTATATGGAAGAGCAAAAATTGCATAGCATTGACGCTTATCCCTATATTTGTTTGCATTATATTTAATTGAATAGTATAATATTTGATTATGTTAGAAAAAGTGGCTTAAGTGGTGGCCGATGGGATCTACAATGGACAAGAATCTGAAAGTGCTGAGGAGAAGGACAGGGTGATAGATACCCAGCATAAGCACAAAGGAATAGGACTTTGCATATAAAACTTCCTTTTATTATCAAAGGCTTCTAGGGTTGTGCTTAGGCCCATCAATAGAATCTATTTACTTCTCACTCCCAAGCCACTGAGAAAAAAACATGTAAATAATAATCATTTTTTTTTCAGGTATGCAATAAACGTAATAGTATAGATCAACAGGGGAAAAGAAATAAGAAGCAACCAATATTTGATTTTTATCCTTATCACTTTTTCTAGGGCCCCTCTAACTTGATGTAAACTTTCAATTTTCAAGGAAATTCCTATTTCACTCCCATTTTATCATAAATAAATTGAATAGTTTTTCTGTTTGTATGATAAAACAGGAAAGACTTATATTTGAAATGGAAAAGCCATTCCATTTGTGATCAGTGTCACGTAAAATCACATTCCCATCAGAAAACATAGACATCAACATCACAAAACTAAAAATATATGGGAGATCAATACCATTTTTCAAATAAATTTGGAAGCTACTTCAGTCTCCCCAAAAAAAGAACAATACTTCAAAAAGCCATAAAGAAAAGCCCTGACATTTCCAATAACCCAAATAGAAGAGACAGAAAGATGCTATGCATGGTATTTTACCCCCTTCTCTTGTCCTTCACTACTTAGAAAACTGCCTGCTCTCCACAAACACAAACTGAGAATGGCGCTCATTTCACATGGGGTGGGGACTAAGCCAGTGAAGAGGTAGCAGAATACTCCCTGCCCCTGTTTCTTTCACACATCTTGCCTCTCAGGGACCCTGACTATAGCGTTTTCCTCTCTCAAAGCCCACGCATATAGATGTGGGTAAGACCTGGGATCTGTCTTGTTAAGCTTGGCCACATGCTCCAGAACTTTCATCTTGCTGGTTTCAGCGTGGGCTCTTGGACCCCACAGGAACTCATAGCTGGCAAGACCACTATTAGGAACCTGCCTATACATCAGGTACTGTTCCAGTACCAAATCCTCTGTGATAAATTTCCAGGGATCCCCAATAACAACTCGTTCCCTCAGAACTAACGTCTCCTAACTTCTAACATGTTTCCTTAGTTCTTCCACACTGACACTATTGCCATTTATGAAGATTACAGTCAGGATATACATCAGGAGGTCGACTTTGGGAATGATCTTTTCATCATCATCCAGTATGCCATTGTAAGTGAGGCCCAAGATGGGCACAAGGACATAGGTGTCCCCAGAGGGAACCACTCCCCTTATCTCAATACCTAAGCCCAGAGACATGGAGTCACGGAATTCCCTAAAGTTCAGAAAGAAGTGCTCACAGTAATCATGAGACAAAATGTGCAGCATTTCTTTCACGTTGGTCTGCTCCTTCTTTTGGTACTTGCGGAGCAGAAAGGGCACCAGGTTATGCAACTTCTCATTTAGGAGCACACTGCACAGGATCTGAGGGAAGTTCATGGCTTGTGAAGGGCTTGAACCCTCTGCTTTTCGTGTCTTGGAGCTCTCACTGAAATGACTCCTTTGAGTAGAAGCCATGGCAGTGGGAGAAGAGAGGATAACCTCAGGACTCTGAAGATAACTTAGTGTCCAAAGCTCCAGCTCCTGTCTTGGTATGGCACTGATTACAGTATAGGAGGAAGAGCATGAGGAGGAAGCAGTGGCTGCTGCTTCCTCCTCCACATCCTTGAGAACTGGCACACTCATGATGACTGTACTTCTTTGGGCGGGATGGTCTCCCCCTATCTTGCTGTCTTGGCTCCTCTGCCATAGGGCATCATGATGATCTTGACTCCTGGGCCTCCTCTCTTGTGTGACCTAGGTATGCTACCTCACAGAAAGACCTTCACCACCTGATTCCTGGAACTCCTCTGTGAGTTCTCCCCTGTAAAGCTACTCAGTAGATTTATGAGCAGTTTATATACAGCCACCTTCTCCAGGAACTCCAGGCTGACTACAGGAAAAACTAGGCTCTGTGGGATTCTTTCCGGTTACCTTCAAAACTTGAGTGCTGAGAATAATGTCCTGGGGAACACAAGGGCACCAGAGGCAAACCTGGATTATTCTGGGATGCCATCAGGGTGGGGCTTCCTCACTCCCCCCAGGGCAGCCCCTCATCATGCCCTAACTGAGCCCAGGTCCTATCTCATTTCCTCACAGAAACACAGACCTGAGGACAAGACTGTGACTCCCAGGATCCCTGTGGCTGACCATAAATAATAATCTTATAAAGCTAACATAGCTTTAAGACAAATCTCCTCAGCATTCATTCTTTTAATGAGATTGCTTCCCTACACCTTTCCATATGGAACTACCAGTGATGAGGTGGAGATACAATGGCCTAGGGTTATGGGGAACAAGAAGGCACTTCTGCAAGTGCAATGCAGAAGAACAGGCAGTTTCTGAGAGGGCAACAGAAGTAATTTCTTCCAAGAGAAGCAGATCTTACTTGGTTGTTTTATACAGCAAATATCTAAGTATCATATATCAAGCATAGTTTGGTTAAAACCAAAGGAAAAGGAACTAGTAGACTAAAAGAGTGAAATTATTAATCATGGAGCTGAATTCCAGAGGAAAAAAATAAAAAGTAAAAAGGCTTGGAGAGAAAAGGGAGTAGTAAAGCTAGGATTAGAGAAAGAACAAAGACCAATGCAGAAATGATGGGTAGAGAGAATATATGATGCTCTATATTTGCAATGTTATTGAAGAGGCTAACATGTGAGGTTGGTGGAATAAGCTACTGTCAGGGGTTCAGATGTGTATTTAGGAAGAATGTCAATAAAACTGTCCTTGAGGTATCTATCCAGTCAGTGGTCTGTGATAGTCACTTTAGTCCCTGACTCTGAGGTCTGAGTCCAAGTCTCCTGGTGCTGAAGGTGAGCATGTCTTCCTACACAAACGATCCCTACATAAGGCCTGTTATGGCTTGTGTTTAGATGTCCCCCCAAAGCCTCATGCAGATGAGGTGGGGCTTTCTTTTTCAGAGGTGACTGAACCTGGAGTGTGTGATGCTGGGATTGAGGGTGTGTAATTATAGACCACTACATGTGAGTTATGGGTTTGGCACTCCCTAATCCCAGTAGTCTGGATGAGATAAAAGGGGGAAAAAGACATTGTTAAGGTCCCTTGTTGCTTTTGCTAGCTTGTCTGTGCCATGCTGATTTTCCTCTGCAATACCTGTCTGCCATCCACCTTGCCTTGGAGCCAGATTATGAACTGAAATCTCTACAAACTGGGCTAAATAAACTCTTTCCCCTTTAACTTTGGGTGTCAGTATTTTGTCTCAGCAATAAGTGAAAAGTAACTAACACAAAGTCCTTCAAATTATGACACTGTCTTCAATTCTTCATTTACCAGTATATTTGGTCAGAGCCCACGCTTAAATCATCTTACTTTTCTCCTCTTCTACTCAAGTTCAACAACTTAAGTCTAAGTGTTTTGATTATATGCTATCAGGAGAATTCAGCTACTGCCTGCAGCTGTCCCACCTCCTCTCCTGTGTGGGTAGAACTGGTGAGCAGACAGAGTGGAGCTAATGGGCTCTGAGGTAATCACTGAGGGAAGCTGAGATGCTGTTTAGGGCCTAGACTTTTCCAGACTCCACCAAGGATATAAACAGAAGTCTACTTGACAAGGGCTTAGCAAGCCATATTCATCAGGACTTTAAAGTAATGCAAAGAGTAAAGGAAAATTGGGGAAAGAGGCTGGGATTAGGGAGAAGAACTTTTCTCTCATTTGAAATGCCCTGAAGTTTTTTCTTATTATGTTCTCCTTACGTGTCAGGCATTGCATTAAATGTTTTATACACATTATTACAATAGCCTTGTAAGCCAGAAACTATGAACGTCCCTTTTATAAACACACAAACACAGACACATACACACACAAATCAAAGCTCAGAGAGGTTAAAAAAAACAAACCCTGAGGTCACATGGTTAGTGAGCAGCAGAGTCTGTATTAGAGCTAGGCCAATGTAGCTGGGTCCATAATCTGTGCTTATAATCTTTATGGTACCTCGCCACTTTTCCTTTCGGCATTCAACATATAGTCTTACCTTCTACCTTAGAAAAATCTGGTCTCACAGTGCTCTCATCAGTACCCATTAGCAAAAATACCTTTAAACATCTTTCTATTTTCCCATTTCAGTTTGATTCACAAGGCTTCCTGTGATCTTCCTGTGATTTGGGCATCAACACCCATCTCTCCCTCCTTGAACATGTACTTTATTCATATTCAACTACTCACATCTCCTTCATACAACTGTGTGCCATAATTCCACATCTTTGTACTTAATCTTTCCTCCAGTCAGTCTGCCTTCTCTGTCATCTGCCTACTTAGTGAGCTACTACTCATACATGTGGAATATGGTTGGTTGTTAACAAAGGTTTATTTAAAACATGAACGAATTAATCAATGAACAATGAATATGTAAATAACTGCCTATCCTTTAACATATCCTTAAACATACTTATGGCTTGTGTTTAGGTGTCCCCTCAAAGCCTCATGCGGTCATAGGATGGGCTTTTTCAGAGGTGGCTGGATCTACGGTGTGTGATGCTGGAATCAATTCAGGTGCAAGGCTAGGCTCAAGGGCACTAGGATTAAGGATGTGATTGTTACCCACCCTAAGCAATCTGGATAAGATAAAAAGAGGTGGAAAGATGATGTTAAGGCCCCTTGTTGCTTTTGCTATCTTCCACTGTCATGAAAGCTTGCTCTTTTGCCGTGTGCCACTTTGCCTTGGAGTCAGCTGATTATGAACTGAGACCCCTACAAACTGTGAGCTAAATAAACCTTTCTGCCTTCAACTTTGGGTGTCAGGTATTTTGTCTCAGTATTCATCATCATCAATTTTTCTCTACTATTCATCAATTTTTATCTACTTTGATAAAAAAGAAATGAATTTTATCATCTGGTTTGTCTCTTAATAAAGAGGAACAAAAGTAAATGATATTTATTTAAAAAGCATGTTGGTGGTTTCTTGAAGAGGGGAAATGTGTCACCTCCTGCATCTGAACTAGTGATAATACCGAGAGCTCTCCAAAAATACTTAGTTGTTTTTAGAAACAAAAAGCAATGAAAAAATGAAAAGAAGACTCATCCCAGGAGATCATTTGTAGATATCACAGGAAGGCAGATTTTTGCTCAGTATAAAATATTCAACATTTATATGAAGAGAAAGTAGAGAGCCTTGATTCACAGGGGAGTTCATCATGGGAAGGTTTAAGGAATTCCATAAAGAAACTTCATTTACTTCACTTTAGGTTAGACAAGGCAGCATTCTGATTCTACTCAACACAGATGGTATAAGACAGTCTAGAGAAACAATATAACAAAACAATGATAACTATTATAGCACTATTTTCTATGTGTGTACATAGCACTGACTATGTGCCAGGACACTGTAAGTACTTTATAATCATCGCACTAAGCCTCTGATGTCATTCCTATATTTTCCCAACAATATGACGAAAATGAAGGTAGTGTTAAGAATCACTCTTAAGAGAAGTAAGTCCGTGACACCCCAAAAGACTATAGAAAAGAAAGGGTCTAACACCTGATTCTGCCAGTGACCCAGGAAGATTCCAAGCTCTGGCATGTGTTCTCTGAGGACCTAGAGAATAAAAGCTGACCTAGTTCTTAGAACAAGCCATTTTCTATCCTAATAATGGAAGAGGAGTTCCACCTCTGTGAGAAAGGACTGTAATTCTCATCCTCAGATTTAGTTATGTGTACAGAATTGTGTGTGTGTGTGTGTGTGAACACAAAGACACATATCACATGCATATGTACATATATTCACCAAATTCTCAAAAAACTTTCTGTACCTGTTATAGCTCCTATTTCTCTGCATCAATCTCAATATGTCTTTCTCCACAATTACATTGAGCTCTCCTTGAGGGCAAGGACCATGTAGTGTTCTACCATGTTACTCCAGCACTTTGCATAGATGAGATAGTCAAAACTGCTAATGAATTGGATAAGTGAAAATATTTGTAAGTAAATTATTTCAGCCACACCAATATACAAACATAGTGATCCCTCTGTGTAAAATTTTAAGTCACACCATAAATATATGTTGTTCTTATAAACTGCATTGCCTATTAAAATGCATTCCTTCTGCCTGTAATTGCCTTTCCCATGCCTTTCTACATGGTGCATCCCTATGTAAAGAAGTAAGGCCCAAGTCAAACGATATTTCTCTTTGAAATCTTTGTCAGGAATTCTTCCTGAAATTCATGCAACTAATCATAAATTCATGTGATTACCCAGTTTCCTGTTTCCTCTACTTCATTTAGGTACGGACAGAAAGCAAACTATCATCTGCTTTCCCAGGTATATTTAGAACCAAAATAAGACCTCATTTCTATTCCCTTCATGAGGGCAGTTGAATCTCTCATATGTCACCCCTGCTAACACATGGCCTTTGGACCAGGTATGGCTGAAACAATTGAGAGCATTAACTGTCTTGAGCCAATTGGCCCATTCCTTTTCCTCCATGGTGTCTGGCACAGGTAGGCACCTGGCATGAATGTCCATACTATAAATCTACCCTCTCTAAGCAAACAGAACCCACTCTTATTCCAATACTATCTTCTCCCAAATAGTTATAATAGTGCTCTTGTCACCAGCACATCTATTCTTATCTTTCTCCATGCTTTGTCACAGCTAATTTCTTAGTGAGTCACATGGAGGCGGAGAGAGAATGAGGGAATACTCAGATACAGACAACACATTTTTATACCTAGGTGTCTAATCAGATTATCATCTTATCAGGGGCTGATGGGCATTAGGGGTTGGAGGGAAGAGATGGTGCTACATATTGCCAGCTGAGTTTTGATAACAAAATGATACTGCTCCCTTCGTGAATTAACCTTTTTGTCCTATATATTGTATTGTTTATTTTTCAGTTTATTTTATATGTAGGGATTTTATTTTTTACTGATTCCTTCTGGAGAAGGACACCCACACACTGTAGCAGCAGCTGCTTCTATTAATTCCAAGTCATTAAAAACATTAAAATGAAAGCCAATTACTTTGGCTGGTTTAGAGCCAAGGAAGAACTGAGACTGATTATATTCTGGTCATGGACAGCAACAATATTTCTACCTATGAGTGACTGCTGGGAGAATGCCATTGTAGCCAGAAACTCCAAGGAGAGGCACCTCATGCCAGGAGAAGCTATCAAATACATATTCTATCTCCTCCAATCCAGATTCCCAGAAGGCAACCTCTCCTCTTTTTTAGCTGTGTATGTTGCAGCTGAAGAGCTAATACTCCATGCTACAAGGGGTTCTAAATCATCTACTTTATCTTCTCCAACCTAGATTCTTACAATTCAGCAAAAGAACACTGAACATGGAGGTAGAAGCTGAATTATAATCCAAGCTCTTGCTGTCTCTTATTTTGTCTGTGTCTCTGCACAAAATACTGTTACTACATAATGTCCTGCAGCCACCTTAGGATTGTGTGAAATCTCTTAGATAAAAAGGATTTTGTTTTTCTTTTTTTTGTATATCCTTTTATTGGTACATTTTAGGTGTACAATATAATGGCATTCATCATTGGAAATATGCACCTTTACATACTCTCTCGGTAAGGATTTTGTTTTTAAAGCTATCATTTACTGGACGTAAGGATGATGGCACATGAGGCAGTAGAGAAGTAGTTGGTGTAGAGAGCAATATAGAAGGAGAGTAATCAACTGTCTACTTGTCTACATTTCCATGTTTTTACAAGTATAGTGAAAAAAGTCCCATCCAATCCAGCTTCTTTTTTTCCCACTCCTCCCCTTTCCATTCCCTTCTCCATATAACCTTTTCAAAACTTGGTTGGATTGGCACTTCCTGGGTTAAAACTTTTCACAATTTCCAAGCACACTGAAATGAAATAGAAATCTTTAATATGATGTTTTTAGTTCCTAAGATGCACAAATTTCAGCGTTGAACTTGGCACCTTTAAGTACTTTTCCTTTTATCCATCCTGTTCTTCACACCACTTGCTTTGCCTATTTTTTTAAAATCTCAAATGTTCTCTATCACCACCTAAATCAGGCCCTTTCATTAGTCTCCTTTAGAGCAACCAAATCCTTTCCCTCAAAACATTACCTGTGTATTATATGTGTATGTTGTATGTGTATTATGCTTGCTTATTTACAGTTACATGTCTAATGAGCTTATGTTTTCTATGTGTATAGGAATAGAATGTGTCTCTTGCTTGTCTGTGAATAATCTAGCATCTGACACAGTGCATGACACATGGTAGACTAGTAATAGATATCCGTAAAATAAATGGATATATGTTGGTGAATAAATATATGTTGGTGGAGGGAAAATGCCAGGCAGGTAAGATTGCTGTCTGCTTGAGACAAAGTGGTTGGCCAGTGGATTCCTAGAAGTACCGGTTATTGGTGGGTCTTGGGCCAGAGAGGCTTCTAAAAAGGTCCATGAGTTCAATGTTTCCCAATTTTCACAGAGCGCTTCTCTCAGAGAAGTGAAAAGGTCACTAATCATGTAAAGATTTCCTTCCTCCTATAGTGATAGGGACCCATATATTATATAATGCTAGTCTGTTTCTGGATTCTTTCTAATTCTTTTTCTACTTCATCAAATAAAAACTTTAAGGAGAGATTCATTATCACTGAGTCCTATCATGTAAGGAGCCACTGAGATCTTTCAGTCTGTGCAATTAGCCTGGTTCATCAGTGGTGGTAATAGTCATAGGCTCATCATAATGTTCCCCAGCACAAAATGGTTTCAGCCTGCTCCCTTGCTCTCACTGAGTAGAGTACTACAGGCTTGGTAGGGCCAAAGTTAAGAAGGAGCTTAATGGCAGACAAAGAAATGTAGATAAATAGGACCATCTGAGACCACCATCTGATTTATCATCTCTCTGAACCCCACGCCCCACATACACCTACCCTCAAGACCCATACAGGAATTACTTGTTCACTGAGCGAACTGAAATACTGTCCCTATTGGAAAGACTGAGGAGTAGATCATGAGAGTAGATTCCAGTAACCTGGGAGTTCCAGTGACCAAGGAAGCCAAGAAATGGCCTAAAATTCAGGTTTCCGAAAACCAGGGAGCTTAAACAAAGCAATGAGAAAAATGAGCTTGTTCAGAATCCTGGTTTCTAAACTCAGTGGAACAGGGGATGAGAGACAGTAAGTTTGGAGCTACAACTGAGTCAGTGACAAAGGAAGACTACCAAGAAGAAAAATTAGAGGGGCAGAGGGCATGTGTAACAAGTTATGCTCATCATAACTTGGGAGGAACAATTACAGGGTGGAAGGTACAATTACAGTCTCAAGTGGATGAAGATGTGATTAGAATAAGAGATGGAGAGGATTCCTTAGCAAAAGTGAGGCACTTACCAGGTTCCAAGTCAGGAAATGTAGAAATTATTTTCTTATCCTCATAAAGAATATCAAGAATGAATGTTACCCTGTTAGGAAAGACTGGCATAGACACACAGAGAACAGCATGATATCTTGAGTTGATATCCTCTAGTTGCCAGTCTCAACCAGAAGATGAAAAAAAGAAAGATAGGCCACTGGTCTATGTGAATAGTGATGACAATTTGATGACCTGTGGACACACAGGAATAATAGGTTGTGACTTGTGGGATTTGGGCTTGTGTGGCAAAGAATGAATGAATATCAAATAATAAGATATGGCACAACCCTGGGAATGTCTGATATAGAGAAAGGAAATCTTACCTAGTGGTGCCAGAAGAATTATTATAGTAGTGGGACAGCTGCAAAATTTCAACAGCAAGCATTAGTTTATCAGGATCAGAATAAGTGAGGGGTTAGAGAATGAGATTGACACAGGAGACCGAAGTAAGGGTAGAGCAAAGGTTCATCATGTTTGTAGGAGAATATTTAGGTCAGGTTTTAGTTGTGATTCTGAGAAAAGGTTCTGGGAATAGAAGGAGTGTTCATCTTCCTGACAAAGACTCATTGTTTTCAAGATGGGACAGAGTCCAAACATAGCTACAGGTGAGATGTGTTGTCAAACCATACAACTTACTAATACACTCTCCAGAGAATCTTCATATGGCAAGCATTACTTATTTTTGGTTTCACTTCCTCTGGCAAGTCCTTCCCCCACCTATAATGATTATACCCACCTTCACCCCACCTCTGGCCCCATGATCCCTGTATAACTCTTAGAGAACATATATCATACTTCATTATAGACCGGGGATTTAGCACAGTGGCACTGCGCCTGCCTCGCAAGCACAAGGTCCTGAGTTCGATCCCCGGTACCAAAAAAAAAAAAATCAGAAATATCATTCTTCATTATAGCTTAATATTTTTCTTCGTTATTCTAGCAGAGTGGGTCAATATCTCTATTTGTTCAACATTAATCCCTAGTGGCTAACACAAGTATGACACACAGTAAATAAATACTTTCAATTGATTGATTGATTGAGAAAGAGTGAATAAGAGAAGAGGTAGCAAAAAATAAAGTTGAAGAAACTGGGAAGTGGGCACAAAAACATAAAACACAACATGTAACTCATGTTTTGGAGTAAAGAGTTACTACACAAAGGTCAGTGGCTCCCAAGGGAACACCAATAATACCCTATTAGGACATTCCTTCACTGAATAACTGGTTTAAATGTGGGTTCAAAGGAGTCATGTCTGATGCTTTTGCTTTCATCACATGAAAAATAATCTCTAAATCAATTTCTCAATGTCCGTCATCTGCCTGTGAATGATACAGCTTTCTTTCTACATCATTGATCTTCACACAGTTAAAATTTATGTGAAAAACTTTCATACTTCAGTAGACATATTAATCTTAGAAGCTCTGAATTCATGCATTTCACAACCTCTCACTCTTCAGGGTTATTATGTTAATTAAGGTAATAAAATGGACTCAGTAAAGAGCTTTTGATAATTGCAATGAGTAAATGAACTTTACAGATCATCTACCATCTTCCTGAAATTTGGGAATCAGAAATATAGGGGCTAGGGCTGGGGATTTAGCTCAATAGTTCCTCTGCCTGCCTTGCAAGTGCAAGGTCCTGAGTTCGATCCCTGGTACCCCCCCCAAAAAGGGAGAGAAATATAGGGGATGAGGAGCTTTCTTGTTCGATAAGAAACTTACAATTTTCTTTTGGAAAACTCTCTTTGTAATCTATTTGGGAGTATATTAACACTTTATACAGATACATCATGCCTACTTTTGTAGATTCATGCGACTTGAGGAGTCCTCTAGTCCAATGTCTTTCAAACACTTTCTAGCTACAAAATATTGTCTTCAAAAGAAAGCTGGAAGAGAAACACAATATGTAAAAACAAACAAACAGGTAAGCAGAATTTGGATGGCAAGAAACAGGGCAAATGTGGTTAGGCTTGACCTTATTCAAACTTTCCTTATTCAAACTTTTGTAACTGAAACCTAGAGAGATAAATGAGAGATAAATGACTGGACCAAAGCTACACTGTGAGTTAGAAGTAGAGCCAACAACTAACTGTTCATCCAACTATTTCTGGTTCATTAATTCATCAAATAAATATTTATCAAGCAGTATTCTTGATTCTAAAGATAAATTCATGTATAAAAATTAGAGTATGAAACAAAGTACTATGAGGTAAAAAACCATAAGGGAATGGAAAGTAGAGTGTGACAGGTTTATTATACAGGATTGTCAAAGATGTTTCTGATGTGATATTTGAATAAAGTGAAGCAGTAGTGGATTTCGGGGGAACACTGTTGTAGGGAGAAGGACCAGCAAGTATCGTTGATATTTCCCTGCTGTTCTTGTCTCTTCAGGACAGGGCATTTGCTAGATCCAGGTCTTGCATTATCTCATCTACATGCATGAAAGTTCAGACCATAAGTGATAATACAGGTTTATAGCAAACAGACACTGCTTTAAATCTAGGTTTTAATAGGCATTTAATTATACAGCTTTGGGCAAGTGACTTATCTTCTTTTACCTTCTATTTTATGATTTATAAATGAGAATGATACTATTTTTCTTCACATATTTATTAAAAGCATTTAATAATAAATACAGATAAAGCTTCTGACATATACCAGTGGGTTACAGTTGGAAACTATTATTACTGTCCACATCCCTTTACATGAATGAGGGTTATTGTTATAGTGGGCATTAAATGTTGACTCCTTAACATATTTCCTCCTCCCAATAGTAGATGAATTCCCATGTTTAAATGACTCCTTCCTCATTGGGTTAGTTTCTTGGGACCACAGAAAAAGGTCTCACTATCTCTTTAAAAAGCACTTGCTCCTATCTAGAACAATCATATAAGTCCTCCAAGGAATGAAAATATATTTAACAGAAAGAAAATACAGTAATTAAAGGTTTGGTGTTATCTTCTGTTCTGACCAGGCCATTTGAGTGGCTTTCTTTCCCTGGTGCTAAAACTCTGCTTCACTGTCACCCTCCTAATCTCATTGGTTCTGTGAGTTCGCAGTATTCTTCAATTGTATTTCCATTGACCTCAGTTAAGTAGAATTTAGTTCTATCATTAGGAACTAAAGAAACTGCATCTTGTATACTTATATATCACTAAGTTAACTGAAGATGATGAAAACACCAATATAAGTCATATTTAATTTTAAATAATTGAAATTATGTTGTTGAACAATAATGTAACAAAGAAAATTTTGAATTTCATACATGGTTTTTGCATTCTCTGGAAAGCAATTTCTTCAACTGAAAAACAAAGCAAAAATAAATTAACTGATTGTTATGGCTTGTGTTTAGATGTCCCCCCAAAGCTTCATGCGGATGAGATGAGGCTTTCTTTTTCAGAGGAGGCTGAATCTGGAATGTGTGATGCTGGGATTAAGGTTGTGTGACTACTAAACCACTACATGTGAGTGATTGGTTTGGCACTGCCCTAATCCCAGTAGTCTGGGTGGGATAAAAGGGGCAGAAAGTTGCTGTTAAGGTACCTTGTTGCTTCTGCTACCACGAGGGCGCCATGAACTGTTTCTCCTTTACTACACCCCTCCTGTTGCTCTTGTTGCTTTGCTACTGTCTGTCTGCCATGAACCGTTGTTCTGTTGCCACCCTGCCTTGGAGCCAGCCTATTACAGAGGAAAACCTCTGAAAACTGTAAGTCAAATAAACCTTTAACTTTGGGTGTTGGGTATTTTGTCTCGGCAATGAGACAAAAATAACTAATACACTGATCATAAATGGTTCTCTCTAGAACTGACATTCTAAGATTCCAAAGTCTGTAAGTTTAGACTCTAAGGATTTCAGTATAATATTCTTAGTTTCATATGTTTTCTTCAAAGCTTTAATCAAAAGCCAGTAAGGAAAATTTTTCAGGTCATACCCTCAAATCATACCACATAGGCAGCTGCCTCTTTTCCCTTTATGCAGGGATAGCTCAGACGTTCAACTGCTTCTTGAGTTGAATAAGAAATAAGAGTGTGGTAGGGAAGATGTGGTATGTCCACTGAAAGATGTTACTTAAGATCACAGTTAGTGGCAGCTAGTCATAAGCTTCAACTCTAGGATAAAAATAACATTATCCTATCTCTGTGGACATACTAAATAATTTGATGTTCACAGGAGACATAGGTGAGGTGATCAAGGAAAGATCCCTGAAGAAAGTAGCTTCAAACTGAATCTTGACAGTATGATAAAATTCAGTTTCATACAAATGGAAGGAAGATTGTCAGACAGAGGCAGAATATGTGCACAGGAGCAGAGATGAGAAGGCACACAGTGTAATCAAAGAAACTGAGCCTTGGAGCTAAAGCATAGGTTTTATGTGGCAAACTCCTGAAGTCTAAAGAGGAGCCTAATTTTATTTACAGGGAATTGGGTGGAGTTTAAAGTTCAAACTAATGAAAACAGGCAAATATATCACATATGCTTTACTTTCCAAGCTATTTCTCCTGCTTTGCATCTGCATCCTCTGCTTCACCTAAATTGGCACCAAGGAAAGAAAATCTAGGTAATTTTGTCAGGGTTCACCCAGGAGACTTCTTCCATGAACTGTGAGCTAAAATAGAAGAAAGAGGTAAAATTTCTTTTTTAGGTAGAAATATTGAACTGCAGCTATCTTCACAGCAAAAGCTCTTGCAACAAAGCTCAGTCCTTTCCGGAACAATTCTAGAGTGAATCCTTGGCTAAATATGGAAAGAGGGTGCTGTGACAGAAGAGGGGCTAGGGAGGTCGGGCCCCTTTCCCTAAATGGTCTTCTATCTTGAAGCAGAAGATTGAGAGTGTTCAGCAAGCTGATAAGTTACTGCAATGAGAGAAAAAAGTGGAGAAAAAATAAATCCCATTTGGTAGAGTGAACACAAAAGTGATGAGATCAAGAGGGCAAATGGAAGGGGAGAGGCCTTAATAGAAAATTTATTGAAGAGCATGGCTTGCATCACTCCTAGAGACATCACTGACTTGGAGAATACATTTAGCAGTGATTCCTGTCTTCTTGGGCTAAGACCTTACATAATGTGGTATCTCTCAAAAATGAGTCCCAGTCTAGCCCAAGACCTCTAGCTTGCTGAAGATGAATTTCCAGGATTGTAAATCCTTATTTCAGGGAAGGTGGTGGAAAGAGTGGGAATTTAACTCTTTGTGGTTTAGAAAATGCACTTCTATTTACTTGAAAATCAGTCATAACACTGTTTTTGTGTAACAGTGTTCATGTTAATGGGAATAGCAAAGCCTTAGCTGATCAAAAGTCTTTTTGGATACATGACAGCCTATAGATGCAGCCTGATCAAAAGTCCTTTAACCATTCCTATGTATGCTCATCTGGCTAGCCTCAATTTGAAATTTAGTTCGTTTTCAATTTCCTGACTCAGTCAAAGCTACTCCATATGGAAATGTTAAAGGCAAATCACATACTCAGCACCTTCTCTGTGCTAGTATCTTTCTGAATACTGGAAATTCAGAGTTGACTAAAGCACAATCCTCCTTCCATCCCTCCCCTATACTTGAGAATTTCAGTCTTGCAAGGGATACAGGCATCTTGACCACAATAAGAAGTGTTCTGAGTGTTGTTATGGAAGTATGTGCACCTGCAAATAAAGCACAGGGAAAGGATGCATTGAGTGGGAGAAAGGTTGGCAGTCACACCCATTTGAATTGAGTGCTGATAGATGAATGGTTAAGAGCTTGACAAAGGATGAAGGTATGATAAAAGGATTTCTCAGCACAAAGGAAAGTCATGGGAAGATGGATGTAGAATTTTGTTTAGGGAAGATATTTTTAAAAGTGAAAATCAAACATTTTTCCACACCTGCTAAATACCTCCCAATGCCTTTACATTGCTCTCAAAAAGAGAAGTCCAAACTCATCAGTATGATGTAACCTCTACTTCATTTTACATTGCTCTTTCTCTCTTGCTCTGCTCTAGCCTCACTCTATTTTTGAAATAACCAGGTTCATTCCACCTTAAAACCTTTCCATTTGCTATTCTTTTGAATGTTCTTGCCCAATTCTTTCTCCTCTTTCTGATCTTATCACAGTTAACACTACCACAAAGGAATCTTTCCTGATCTTTTAATTTATATTGATTCTGTAAGTGAAGTTCTCCGCCCCCTCTCTCTCTCCAATTTAATTTTTTTATTTGCTACCATCAGAAGTTTTGTTTCTCTCCAATACAGTGTAATCTTCTTGAGGGTGAGCATTAAGTTCCCAGATGTTCCTGGCACAAAACATGAAGTGAATATATGAATTAAATGGCGATTTACCAATAAAATTAATTTTTTAAAAAAGAATCTTGAATTGTTATGAAGGCATCCAAAGAAGGCAGGTAGTAGATACAAAGGTACGGAAGACTAGTAGCAGTGGTCATTACAGTAATAAATTCAATGAGTAATATGGGTATTTTCCTTGTGTCCCACCCATTACCTTGTTTCTAACTTTTATAGTAATCTTGGGATATAAGAGCTATTAGCAATCTTTTAAGGATTAAGTATTTGAGAGATAGCAAAAAGTTCAATGTTACATTGCTTCTGAATTGGAGAAATAGAATTTGAATCAAGTTTTTCTGACTAAAATTCTAAAATTTAAATAAACAAACAAACAAATAAATAGGGGAGGTTGGATTTCAGGTTATCTGACAGATCTTCTACAGTTCTAGAACATACAGCTTTCAGGGAAAATTTTGGGTATGAGACAAGTCTAACCTGGTAATAGTTCCCAAATCTGGCCCCTTGTTAGACATTTTCTCTATTTCTAAACACCACAAAGATTCAATTTAGAAAAAAAGAGAATTGAGCCAATATATCTACTTTTACATTAAAAATTCTATTTGCTTTAGATCAAACATTTGGATAGAAGGTGAATAATTTAGGTAATTCCTTGGATCTTTGAGCTCATGAGCCAAAAATGATGTCACAGATGTGTGTGTGTATATGTGTTTATAGCTGTAGGTCAAAAGTTAATTTGAGGTGACTTACCAGAAAAGTATATGATAAAAATACAAATAAACACAAGAGTAAAAAAAGACAATAAATCAAGGTAATAAACAGAAACAAAGTTTGCAGTAAGGTTGGCACAAACCAATGCATAACATAAGGCCCTGTGCATACTTGAGAGGTAAGTTTTAAAGTTGAGGTTTTCACTAGCTAAAGTAGGGAGAGAACTATGAGCTATCGTGATTCTTAGAGTTCACAAAACAAAAATTAATAACTCCGTTCCTTGGGGTAAACATACGTAATCCATTACTCAAAAGTTTTCCTGATCTTGAAACTTGACATTTTTTCTCATATTTCATGAATGCCTGTTACCACTTTTACAGTAAATTTATTAACAAAATTCATAAGAATATTTTTATGCAGCCCCTCGGAGCCAAAGAAAATATACCACAGTGCAATCTACAGAAGCAGGTATATGAGGCACCAAGATAACACAGTACAGTTATGTAGCTCTCATATTATTAAGCTTGATCCATAGACAGGTATACTAATGACCTATGTATCCTCAAGCAGGGTTCCATTAATGTTATTCATTATAAGTAGGCTTTTATTTAAAATAATATCACAAATAACATGAGGTTCTATTCTGCATTAAATTGCTGAAATACTAAAGCAGATAGTCCAAGCATAGCTAGCACATTATCCTATATACTTACAGTCAATCAGGACCAAAAGATCTGATATGCTCTTTATTTTTAACTGTTGCACAAAACATAAAAGTCATATATATTAACAAGTTACCATGTAGTTAATGTTCAAAACATCAAATATTCAAAATATTGTGTGATATTTAAATCAGGTTAAACATATTATTTCCTCAACTTATCATTTCCTTATGGCAAAAACTTTGAAAATCCCTTCTTTAGCTTCTTGTAATCTGCAGTACATTATTGCTATCTAGAGTCACACTAATGTGCAGTAACACACAAGAGTTTCTTAATCCTATCTAACTATAACAGCACTCATTAATCAACATTTTCCTATTTCTTTCTCTTTCCTAATTTTCCCAGTGTTTAGTAACCACGATTCTCCTCATAACTTCTATGAGATCACCTCTGAGATTCCATGTAAGTGGGATCATGGGTACTTGTCTTTCTATGCCTATCTCATTTCATTAAAAATAATGATGATCTGCAGTTACATTCATGTCAGTGCAAATGACAAAATTTCCTTCCTTTTTTGGCGGAATAGTACTCCATGATGTATACATTCCACACTTTCATTATCCATTCCTCATTTGATAAACTTAGGTTGTTTCCATTTCTTGGCTATTGTGAATAGTGCTGCAATGAACATGGGACTGCAGATGTCTCTTTGATACACAGATTTAATTTATTTTGGTCGTATATCTAGTAGTGGGATCTCAGGATCATATAATACTTCTATTTTTAATGTTTTGAGGACTCTCTATATGACTTTCCATATTGGGTATGCTAATTTACATTCTCACCAGTGGTGTGCAAGAATTTCCTTTTCTTCACATTCTTGCCAGCACCTTTTATCCTAGGCTTTCTGATAATAGCCAATCTTACAGTGTTGAGGTGACATATCATTGTGGTTTTGATTAGCATTTCAATGATGATTAGTGAAGTTAAATATTTTTTCGTGTCCCTGTTGGCGGCTATTTGTAACTCTTCTTTTTTGGGGGGGTACTGGGGATTGAACTCAGGACCTTGCACTTGCAAGGCAGGTGGTGGAACCACTGAGGTAAATCCCTGCCACTGTAACTCTTCTTTTGAGAGATATCTCTTTAGGTTTCTTTCTCATTTCTATTTTTTTTTTTTTTTTGCTGTTGAGTTTTTGGAGTTTATTATATATTGTGGATATCAACACTGTCAGATGTAGAGTTTGCAAATATTTTTCTCAATCTGTTGGTAGACTGTCTCTGCATTCTGCCGATTGTGTCCTTTGCTATGCAAACTTTCAGTTTGATGCAATCTCATTTCTCTATTTTTGTCTTTGCTTCCTGTACTTTTGGGATCTAGTCCAAAAAACACTTGTCCATTCTATTGTCCTGAAGCATTTCCTGTATGTTTTCTTCTAGGGGTTTTTGTTTCAAGTCTTACGTTAAGATTTTAATTTATTTTGAGTTGATCTTATAGCTGGTGAAAGATAAAGGCTTAGCTTTTTTCTTCTGCATGTGAACATTCATTTTTTTCATCATTTATTGAAGAGACTGTCCTTTCTCCAGTGTGTGTCCTTAGCTCCTTAGTTGAATATCAATTATTGATAGATGTGTGAATTTACTTTTTGATTCTACAATATTCTGTTCCACTGGTTTATGTGTTTTTTACACCAATGTTGTGTTGTTTTAATACAGCTTTGCAGTATGTTTTCAAATCAGATAGTGTACTAACTCCTGTTTTGTGTTTTTTGCTCAAAAGGGCTTTGCTTATACAAGGACTTTTGTGGTTCCACATAAATTTTAGGCTTTTTTTTCTAGTTCTGTGTTTTCTAGTTCTACTGATAGGGATTACACTGAATCTGTCAATTGCTTTGGACAGTATGGACATTTTAACAATATTGATTATTCCAACCATGAATGCAGGATGTTTTTCTATTTTTTGTGTGATCTTCCATTTCTTTTATCAAAACTTGATCATTTTTATTGTAGACATATTTCTCCTCTTTAGGTGAATTTATACCTTGATATATTATTTATTTATATTTGTAGCTATTGAAATGAGATTGCCTTCTTGATTTCTATTTCAGATAAGTCCCTATCAGTATACAGCAACACTACTTATTTTTACATGCTGATTTTCTATCCTGAAACTTTGCTGAATTCATTTATTACTTGTAACAGTCATCTGCAAATTGTCAGTGGCAATTTGACTTCTTTTCCAATTTGAATCTGTTTTATTTCTTTGTCTTGCCTAATTGCACTAGCTAGGATTTCCAGAGCTATATTAAAGAGAAAATGTGAAAGTGGGCATGTTTATCTTGTTCTACAGATTAGAGACAAACCTTTCAGTCTTTCCAATGGACATCAAAATTCCAAACAATAATTAGACGTTATTATAAACAGCTGTATGCCAACAAATTTAATAATATAATGTTAGCTCTTGACATAGTAAATGGCCTTTATTTTGCTGAGGTATGTTCCTTCTATGCCTAATTTGTTCAGTATTATTTATCATGAAATGATCCTGAATATTATCAAATATCTTTTCTACATCGATTGAGATGATTATATTGTTTTTATCCTTCATTCTGTTGATATGTTTCACATTCACTAATTTGCACATAATGAACCATTCAGCTCAAAAATTACTGTTTATTTTATTTAACTGTGTCTATCCTTTGTTAAGTTTCTTTGTTAAACTATTGAAATGTTTCTCTGTGTTTTCCTCAAACTTCCTTAAACAGTTGTTTTAAATTCTCTGACAGTTTTCTCATACTGATTCCTTCCTGGTTAATTCATGGTATCTTATTGTGAGTACTAGGTGACCTTATATTTTCCTGAGAGTTCTTGATGCTCAGTGTGTGATGTTTCCTGGGCACTAAATGGTCAGGTATTTATTCCAGCCTTCCTAACCTGGTTTTATTTGTGTGTATCTTTCCAGCTGTTTATTTTCTCTGAGCCTGAAGTTACTTCTATTTCATCACTAGAGAGTGCCCAGGTCCAGATTTTCCAAGATGCACTGTTGGTGTATTGTTCAAAAAGAGACAGGAGATGCCTCTCTCTGACTGCCTTCTTCATAATTACTTGTCTCTATTCAGACACTGAAACATTCTTTTTGTCTGTGGGCAGAGTCTCCATGAATAGACACATTCCAGGCTCCTATGTCACACCTATGGCCACCAAATCCACCAAGCTATGTCATATCCTGAGCCTGGAGGTCTCAAAGAACAGCATAACACTGGGTTAGGCCCAAGGCCCTCACTTATGTCAGTTGTATATTATTGAATTAAATATGTGACCCAAGATCAGAGGTGCTGCTAGCTGGTACAGAAGTCTGAGAGATTGAGGCCACATGTCTTCATCTGGCCCAGGAGCTATTTCAGAGGCTACATCCACAGGCAGGCCTGAGAATGGAGGTTTTTAAAACCTGTCCAGTGTTAGCTTTCACCAGCCTACCAATAAATTCTAAGGCAGTGGTGGCGAACCTATGGCATGCATGCTGCAGCTGGCTGTTTGTTATCATTGAAAGTTCTAAAAAGGTTCGCCATAACTGTTCTAAGGGCAAAGTCATGGCTTACTACTTTGGCTTACCTCCAGTGAATGGGGTCTTGTGCCACACTATGCTTCTCAAGGTTAGGTTTGTGTTGATGAAGGCAGACCCTTGGCCAAATGCTGATACTTATCAATCATGCTTGAGTCTCACAGCCACAAGGATCTGCATAATCTCAGGGGTGCAATCAGGCACAGGTGGCAGTCAGCAATAATGCATGCCAAAACATGAGTCTGTCTCAATGAGGCACAGGTCTCCACCTTTCTTTACAAGGTGTGATAAAAAATATAGTGAATTCTGCTGCCAAGTGCCATCCAAGAGAAAGGTAAGCTTGTGAAAACATTGTAGTATGTCTTGATCCATCTTATTCACTGGATGTGGCACCACTTGACTTCTGTCTCTTCCAGGTCTTCCTCAAAGTCAAAATGACCAAGAAAAATAAACATTTTGAATCAATTCAGGACATTAAGGCAGCTCTGACAGGGCAACTAAACACATTCACGAAAGAAGACTTCCAAAATTGCTTCAGAAATTGACAAGAATGGTAGGAAAAGTATTTGAAGCGAGGGGATTATTTTGAGGTAGGATTAATGATAATGAATTGTGTACTATAATAATAATTTTTTTAAATTAAGAATTCACTGTATTTTCTGATCACATATGGTATTCTATTCCTCGCTAAACATCTTTACTTTGATGTGTAATGGGAGTGTCAAATCTAACTTGTCTGAAACAGAATTCTTTATTTTTTTTCTTCCAGGGCATTCACTGATCACTAAACTCACATATCTAGCATATTGTTCTTGGTTCCTCACTTTCTCTCACATATTACATTAAATGTATGTTAAGTACTACTTCAGAAAACAATATACTGAAACCAATCCTTTTTAGTTTTTCACCTCCAGCTCTCACCAGACCACTTCTTAGTATTTCTTACTGGCCTCCCTTAAGCGTGGAAGGCAAATACAACCTGAAATGAATGGGATGAAGGGATGAAGGGGAAAGGAAAGAATAGTTACTAGATCCTGAAAACTGAGTGGTTGTGTTTGAGAAGGCTACTTGACATCAAGTAAGACTTTCAGTCAAAGAACAGAACCAGCCACTATTAACACTCAGAGAAGAAAATGAAATAAATACCAAAACTTTGTCTTTCTCTCCCTCTTATCCTTTGGTGGTACCCCTGAATGGTTGAAATCACAGGCCAACTCAGTCTATGGATGTGATCTGTACAGGTTAGTCTGGTGGGAGGAGGGGAGAGAGAGAGATAAAGTGCAAAAGGGTTACAGAGAACAAGAGAGATAAGTGAAATACATCCTGCATACCCACAATCAAAGTTATGAAAGACTCTATATCTGAATTTGGATTATAATTCTTTGTCTAAATCATTGCATTATGTATTTTAACCTGTAAACTCTTGATTTGCTCACCACAATGCTTGAAACAAAAGATTCTCCTTGTTATTATTTTATAATTACAGCTCAATTTAATGAAAATTTCATGCTTTTTTCATAGCAATTTTTCTGAAAATTCCTTTTTGGTACTTCATGAGCATCTCACAGTTCTTCCTATAGTTCTTCCAGAGGATATTGTTTCCTCTAAAACAATTAGAATTTCATTATTATATTTCATTATAATGTCAAAGGAAATTTCTATGAGACACATTCATATTTTCATATTAATGGAAATTCTATTATAATGTTAATAGAAAAATGGGTTCAATCAATTATTTAATTCATTCATTAACTACATTCTACCCAAAAACTCAAGGGAATATAAAACAAACAATTCATCTAAGACAACAAAAGGGGTTTGCGCTTTCAAAATATTAAAGGTATATTTAATAACTTTAAATCACTTTAATTTGGAATGACTAATTCCATAAAAATAGAAAAAGCATGCCATATGAAAAGGACATAGGTATTGGATTTAGACGAATCTAGGGTAAAGTCCCAGCTCTATAATTTGGTGTATGATTTTGCAAAGTGTCTTAAAATTTCTGAGCCTCAGTTTTCTGGTCTGCAAAGTAGGTGAATATTTGTAATTCTTACCTTATGGGGTTACTTATCATATATACCCAGTGTTTGAAACTAGCTCAAAGCAAAATCAATTTTATCCTTTCCTGTAGGCCCAGCCCCAGCATTATTATTCCTTGAAGCAAGACAAAGCTACTTGATAAGCCAAAGCTCTCTACCCTCCAAACATATTTCATCAATTCTTAGCAGAGGAAATGAAAATGAGGGCAAAAGGTTTTTTTTAATACTTCCAATAAAGGGAAGCCATATCTAATTCTGATGCATTCTAAATCCCAAACCAAAAACAGTAACTTGAAATAGGAGACTTGAAAACTTCTGTCCATGAGGAATTAGTGATCTCTTGCATTAGTATTTCTATTTAAGCTTATACATCTGTGTTTTGCTCCTAGGTGCAGCATTCCTGGCTGTGACTCTGGAATCAAACTGGCACTTACATTGTCAGCTTGATAATTCTTGGGCTTTTCCACTCAAACTTGGGCTTATATCATCACCTCTGGTAGTTCTTCTGTGCTTGAGTTGAATTACACCATATTTCCTAGTTCTCTAGTTTTTTAGATGGGAGATCATGGGACTTCTTGATCTCCATAATAACATGCTTTAATTACTATACTAAACATTTCTCTACATATTATGTTCTACCTGTTTCTGAAAAAAGCCCTGATTAATACAAAGAAAGTTAGTTGAAAATCTTTAAAAAATGATGTTCTAGAGAAGGGTGTGGCTGCAGGCAAGTCCAGCCAGGGCACTGCCCCTACCCCAGCCACTTGGGCCCTCAGGCCCAAGCAAAAGGCCTGCCAGGAAAAGAGCTGCACAGGTGCACAAGCAACAGCCAGAGGCCTGCCCCAATACCATTTGTAAATGTGCACAGGCCCTAGCCAGAAGCCCACTCAAATACCAGCAACTGGGGTGCATGGCACCCAGCCAAAGCCCTCCTAGCCAGAGGCATGCCTAGATACCATCCCAGGTATACACAGCCCTCGCCTGGACAACAGGTCAGCTCAGGGATCCAGTAGACCACCATTCTGAAACCAGGAATTGGTGCAGTGATGAACAGGAGGGAAAAGACTGCTCGGTGGCTTGCTGAGAATTGAAGACCACTGGGTGAACAAAAAGGTGCCTCAAAAAAGGTGCAGCTGCCACATCTGCTGAAATGAGAAGACACATAAACAAGTCTCAAAACCAGAATTCAAGATCACCTAAGTCAACCCCAAAGGGCTATAAGATGAAACAATCTGATACTCAACCACCTGGACTCCCTGAACTGGTAACAAAAGACAATAGGGAAAAAAATGAAATCAGAAATAATTTCTCAGATAAATGCAGAGATTGTATCCATAGTGCAAGACATGATTAATAAATCTAGAGCAAACACAGGTTAAAAAAAATAGAGGAGCTGAGGAACATGTTGGAATCCCAACATAGGAAACAAATGGAATCCATAAAACAGATGCAAACAGATTTCCAGGAGATTAAAAACTCCATTGAAAGTGTATGTAGCAGAATGAGCCAATGTAAGGATAGAATTTCAGATATAGAAGATAAGATTGCAATTAGTGACAAGGAAAATAAAAATTTCTTAAAAATAGTAAGGGTCCACAAGAAATCAGTCCAGCAGCTGCTAGACAATGCAAAGAAGAATAACATCAGACTGACTGGAGTCAATGAAGAAACAGGAGAGGTTACAAACGACATAAAAAAACTAGTCACAGAAGTAATAGCAGAAAACTTCCCAAAAAGGGGAAAAGAACTTGAGATACAGATAAGTGAGGCATATAGGACTCCAACTAGCCATGATAAAAAATCTACACCTAGGTATATAATAGTTAAGATTCCAGAAACCAAAGAGCAGAACAAAATTCTACAAGCAGTTAGAGAAAAACAACACATCACATACAAAGGAAAGTCCATCAGAATCACAGCAGACTTCTCAACACAAACCCCTTAAGGCAAGAAAAGCTTGCAGTGACATATGTGAAGCCCTAAAGGAAAACAACCTCCAACCTAGATTGGTGTACCCTGCAAAACTATCTTTCAAAGTTGATGGACAAACGAGATAGTTTCACAAAAAAGAGCACCTGAGGAACTTTATGAATGCCAAACCACCACACTGAAAAATTTTAAACAGTATCCTAGGAAAAGACAATGAAGATCATAACCCCAGGAAGCCTAGCAGAATGAATCCATTATGCATGACAAGAAATTAAATGCAAAGTGGGAGAATCCAACAAAAAGAAAAAGTCATGACAAGGATAAGTCAGTAGATATCAGTTATAAGCATCAATGTTAATGGTCTCAATACACCAATAAAAAGAAATAGGCTGGCAGAATGGGTCAAAAAGCAAGATCTAACAATATGCTGCATACAAGAAACACACTTGATTCGAAAAGAAGCTTATACACTGAAAGTTAGAGAGTGGGAAACAATACTCCATGTGACAGGAACCAGAAAAAAAAGCAGGAGTAGCAATCCTATTTTCAGTTAAAATGGATTTCAAACCAACACTTATTAAGAGAGACAAAGGACACTACATCCTTGTAACGGGAAAAATCCAAGAGGAAGAGATGACAATCATAAATACATATGCACCAAATACTAGTGTGCTGAACTGTATAAAACAAATACAAATGGACATGAAAAAAGCACTAATAAAATAAAATAAACACTAATAAAAAATAAGCACTAATACAATAGTAGTGGGGGAACTCAACACCCCACTGTCACAAATAGATAGATCATCTAGACAGAAAATAAATGAAATTCTAGGACTCAATCAAATTCTTGAAAAAATGAACTTAACAGATGTTTACAGAGTGTTCCATGACACAAAATCAGAATACACATTCTTTTCAGCTGCACACAGGGTGTTCTCCAAAATAGACTACATACTTGCTCAGAGAACATGTTTAAGTAAGTGTAAAGGAACTGTATATTATCACACCATTGTGTGATGAAATTGGAGATCATAGCAAAAGAAACCACAAGAATTTCACAAACACATGGAAATTGAACAACAGGCTTCTGAATAAGCAATGGGTCACAGAGGAAATTAAAGGAGAAGTCAGACAGTTCTGCAATTAAATGAAAATGCCAGTACAACATATCAGAATCTATGGGACACAGTGAAAGCAGTCTTACAAGGGACATTCATAGCAGTGAATACTTACATTAGGAAAACAGAGTGAGCTCAAATAAACAACTTGATGCTGAACCTCAGACTTCTAGAAAAAGAAGGGCAGGATAAACCTAAAGCTCATACAAGGGAGGAAGTTGTAAAGATCAGAGCAGAAATTAGTGCAATGGAGACTAAGAAAATGATACAAAAAATTAATGAAGCAGAGTTGGTTCTTTGAAAGAATAAACAAAATTGACAAACCCTTAGCCAACCTTATCAAAAAAAAAGGAAAGAAAAGACCCAAATTCATGCAACTAGGAATGAAAAGGGTGAAATTACAACACACCCAGCAGAAATCCAGAGGATCATCAATACCTGCTTCCAGAACCTATACAACAATAAGATGGAAAACAAAAAAGAAATGGACAGATTCCTAGATATGTATGAACTACCAAAGTTGAATGAAGAAGACCTAAAAATTCTAAACAACCCAATATTAATGAATAAAATTGAAAATATCATTAAAAACTTACCAACTAAGAAAAGTCCAGGTCCTGATACCTTCACTGCTGAATTCTCCAAGACATTTAGAGAGGAACTACTGCCACTACTGTTTAAACTCTTCAATGAAATTGAAAGGGAAGCAATACTCCCAAATTC
>NW_004624859.1:3810756-3844016 GCF_000247695.1 Heterocephalus glaber | reverse complement strand
AGATTCCACCTCACTCCAGAAAGAATGGCTGCTATCATGAAATCAACCAATAACAAATGCTGGTGGGGCTGTGGGGAAAGAGGATCCCTGCTCCACTGTTGTTGGGAGTGCAGACTGGTGCAACCACTGTGAAAATCAGTATGGAGATACCTCAAAGAACTAGGACTAGAAGTCCCATTTGACCTAGCTATTCCAGTGCTGGGGATCTTCCCCAAAGAATTAAAAGAATCACACCACAGTGATATATGTCCACTCATGTTCATAGCAGCGCAGTTTATAATAGCTAAAACTTGGAAACAGCCCAAATGCCCATCAACTGGAGGCTGGATAAAGAAAATGTGGGTTTTTAAAAAAATAAAATGAAGTACTACTCAGCCATCAAAAATGAGAAATTAGAGACATTTATAGCTAAATGGATGCACATTGAGGCAATACTCTTATGTGAAATAAATAGGACTTACATGTATAAATACTGCATAGTTTCTCTAGTGTGAGAAACTGAAAGTGTAAATAAGGAGTAAAAGGTATAATGTGAAATAGGAAGAAAAGAGACAAAGGGGAAGGGGAAGTTGAAAGGGTAGGGGAAAGGAAAGAAGGGAATGGAATTAATATGAGAAAATGGAAAAATGGAAACAAAATCTTCGTAAATAGGGAAGGATGGAGGGGTTGAAGGGAAGGCAGGGGAAGGGGAAAAATAAGAACCGAGAGAGATTATGTAAAGGTGCAAATTTCCAATGATGAATGTCATTATATTGTATATCTAAAATGTACCAATGATTAGAATGAATAATCGATAATCCAAAATAGAAGGGAAAGTTCCAAAAGGTAGGGGTACTGGGATGGGCAGGGGAAAGGAAAGAAGGGAAAGAAAAAATGATGAGAAATGGAAAAAATGGAAACAAAGTCTTTGTAAATAGGGAAGGGTGGACGGGTTGAAGGGAGGGCTAGGAATGGGGAAATAATAAGAACCAAGATGCATCATGTAAAGGTACAATTTCCCAATGAGAATGGTAAATGTGTTGTACACCTAAAATGTACCAATAAAAGAATTTAAGTAACAATAAAAAAGAAAACAGACAAGAACCCAATGAAATAAAGAACTACAGATCTATCTCTTTAATGAATACATATACAAAAATCCTCAAAAGATATTGGCAAAAGGAATGTAATGAATTATCAAAAAGATTATACATCATAACCAAGTAAGTTTCATTCCAGGGATGCAAGGATGGTTCAACATACAGAAATTAATAAATGTAATACATGACATGTTATGGTTTGTGTTTAGATGTCTCCCCAAAGTCTCATGTGGATGAGGTGAGACTTTCTTTTTCAGAGGTAGTTGAATCTGGAATGAGTGACGCTGAGGTTAAGGGTGTGTGATTATTAAACCACTACATGTGAGTGATTAGTTTGGCACCACCCTAATCCTGGCAGTCTGAATAATAAAAAAGGTGCAGAAAGATGTTACTAAATTCTCTTGTTGACTTTGGTACTGTGTGGGTGCCATGCTGTTTCTCCCCTGCAATGTCTGTTTTCCATCCCTGTCTTGAGCCAGCCAATTATGGACTGAAACATCTAAAAACTGTAAGCCAAAATACCTCTTCCCCTTTAACTTTGGGGGTCAGGTATTTTGTCTCAGCAACAAGAGAAATGTACTAACACATCACACAAACAGAAGCAAGGACACAAATTACATCTCAGGCAAAGAAAAGAACAATCATTTTAATAGACACTGAAAAAGCATTTGAGAAAACCCAATATTCTTTTATCCAAAACAAGGAAAATAGGTATAAAAGGGCCTTATCTCAATGGGAGAGAAGTCACTTGTAACAAACATACGGCCAATATCATGTTTGATGGGGAAAGACTGAAAGGTTTCCCTCTAAAATTAAGAACAAGACAGAGATGTTCACTATCACCACTTTCATTCAGTAAAGTACTCAAAATATTAGCAAGAGCAATTAGGCAAGAAAAAGAAATAAAAAGGAAATATATATTATAAAGGAAGAAGTCAAATTATCACTATTTGCAGATGACACAATGCTCTACATAGAAGGCCCCCAAAATTGACCGAAACCCTCTTAGAATTAACAACCAAATTCAGTAATGTAGCAGGATACAAAATTAACACACAAAAATCAATATCATTTATAAATACTAATAATGAACCCACTGAGAAAAAAATTATGGGAAATATCATTAACAATAGCACCAAGAAAAATTATATACTTGGGAATTAATTTTAGGAAGGGAAAGACCTCTACAACAAAAGCTAGAATACTCTGAAAAAGAAAACCCAAGAGAACACTAGAAAATGGAAAGAAGTCCCCTGTTCCTGGATAGGCAGGACCAATTGAGTCAAAATGGCCATGTTTCCAAGACTGACACAGATTAAATGTAATTCTAATCAAAACAGCACAGCATTCTTCACAGAACTGGAGAAAACAATCCAAAATTTCACATGGAACCACAAAAGACCCAGAATAGCAAACATTATTTTGGGTAACAAGAACAAAGTAGGAGGCATCACAATCTCAGACTTGATGTTATATTACAAAGCTACAGTGACAAAACAGTATGGTAGTAGACCAAAAAGAGACACAATAACCAATGGAATAAAATAAAGGATGCAGAAACAACTGCAAGCACAGTCCACTATTTTATCGTGGACAAAGGGGCCAAAAACATACACTGGAGAAAAGAACCTCTTTAATAAATGGTGTTGGGAAAAGTGGCTATCCACATGTAGAAGATTGAATCTAGATCCATGTCTCTCACCTTGTACTAAACAAAAATCAAAATGGATCAAAGAACTAAAGTTAAAAAAAAACATTTAACCTCCCAGAAGATAAAATAGGTAAAACTCTTGAAATCATAGGCATGTGTAAGGGCTTTGTGAATAGACCTCCCTCCCCAGTTGCACAGGAAATAGTATCAAGAACCAATAAATGGGACTAAATTAAATTTAAAAGCTTCTCCACAACAAAAGAAACAACCAATAGAGTGAAAAGACAACCTGCAGAATAGGGAAAAATTGCTAGCTATTCATCAGATAGAGGACTCATACATAGAATATATAAAGAACTAAAAAAATAGAACTGCCAAAATAAAAATACCAATTAAAAATGGGCAAATGAAATAATAGATACTTCTCAGAAGAAAATGTACAGATGGCTAATAAATATATGAAGAAATGTTCAACATTACTGGCCATTAGAATAAGGCAAATTAACAAAGCAAAATAAAACAAAACACTGAGATTCCATCTTATCCCAGAAAGAATGGCCATCATCAGAACCAAGACAAGATATATCATGTAAAGGTACAATTTCCCAATGATGAATGTCATCATACTGCATACCTAAAATGTACTAATAAACTTCATGAATTTAGAAAAAAAGAAATCAAATAATAAAAAAATGCTAGCAAGGCCATGGGGAAAAAGGATCCCTTCTACATCTTTGGTAGAAATGTAAACTAGTATACCCAGTATGGAAATCAGTATGGAGGCTTCTCAAAAAACTAAACAATGAAATTCCATTTTATGTAGCTATTCCCTTTCTCCATATCTTCCCAAAAGTGTCAAAGACATCATATTACAGTGATACATGAACTCCTGTGCTCATAACAGCATAATTCTTAATAGCTAAATATTTGAAGCAGATTATGTGTCCAGAAACAGATTAATACAGATTAATTAAAAGAAAATGTGATATTTACATTCAATGGAATACTACGCTACTATAAAGAAAGATAAACTTGAGTCACTTGTAGGAAAATTGATGACTTTGAAAAAGTGAAATAAGTCAGACCCACAAGCATAAATAATAACGTGGTTTCTCTTATATGAAATACCCAAAATATAAATAAAGAGCAAAATAATGGATAACAGGAAGTATAAAGAAAGATCTTTCTCAAATGGGAAGATCAAGAGATAGAGGGATTGTGTGGGAGGAGAGGGAAAAGTGATGAAAAAAGGAATTAAGATAGGTTATGCACATGCACCAACTCCACAAAAGGAATATAAACATTATTGCTACAAACACATACTAATGACAAAATAAAGGAGAAATAATATGTCTATAAAACTCAAAAAAAGTGACCAATGGTTCATTTGTAGCTAAAGCAAAAAACAAAAACAATTTTTTAAATTACTCAGAAAAGTATTTTCCTTGCAGTTGTATGTATGGTATTAGTTTAAATTTAAAAATAAAATCTTAGCTTTATTTTTTTAAAAAATCTTAGTTTTATTAAATAATAAAAATTGCCCTAGCGACTTTAAATTGTAAAAAAATTATCACTAGTATAGTAATTATGGCTGCTCTTCAGAGAGGCAGAAAGATTGTCCTTTAGAGAGCATACCAGGTTACTCTGAGAGAAATTCCAAAGGGATAGATGTCAGTCCCCTTTTGATATCTTTCCCTAATAATGGTCTCCAGTCTGAGTCCAGGCACTTACTGCATAGACACTCAAGATAATAGTATAAAAACAACACAATGTTTCTTGAAAGTGTTGTTAAATTTAAAAAGAGCTTTCACTGGCACTATCTTACTAATTTAAAGGAATAAAATTAATTCATTTATTGTACATTTACCATGTGCAATTTGCTCTGTTGTTTACTTAAAATATAGTATTAAATGCACAACACAAAATACTTGCTTTTCCAGAATTTGAAGTCTTGATGCCAAAGATAGCAGGTAAATATGTATAAGCAATGTTATAATAAAAGTGTTGGTAACTATGTTCTAAAATTATAGGTGATTTGGATTAGGTAGCAATTGAATATCACATCAAATATATGAAATTAGTAACATCAGGGGTTCTAGAGAGGGAATGAGAGGAGAAGGGGGGAGGGAAGAGAAAGGTAAAAAAATGAAGATGTGATGTTTATATACAAACTTTCCACAATGAGTGTATGCATTATGTATCAAGCATGTAGAAATAAAACAGAAATTATTGAACATTGTTTTAGACTTGTAAGAAAAGTCATTCTTATTTCTTAGGCACATTCTAATTCTGTGGTCATATTTATTCTTCATTGGAAGTTTTGTTAGGTCATATGTTGCAATAGAGCTGTGAGGTTGCCTCTTCAAGACAGAGAGAGCTTTGTTGCAATGGAGCAAAAATGGACCTGGCAAGCTTGGATTGTGGCTCAGCCTCTGATTTGCTAGTCTGATAAATTACTTTACTTGTCTGTAAAAGGAATGGCTATAGGATGAACTACATTCTAAAAATTAAACATAACACAGGAATACACCCAGCTCTAATTGGTGCTTGGCCTCATCTAAAATATTATAATAAAGTGCTGTATTTAAACAAGGAAGAAATATCGACCTGCAAATTCATATTTAGTGGAGGAAGTGGATTTAGAGATATCTAAACCCATTTTGTGTTGTCAAACTTGACAAGAAGGAAACAAGACAATTCTGAGAAAAGTCCCAGAGGCTGTTCTAGTTTAGGCCACTGCTGTAGCAGACTGAGACCTGAGAATAGATGTAATATGAAGACAAGAAATGCCAGTGGAGAGAGTAAACATTATATATAAATGACAAAAGAGTGGTATAGTCACAGCAATAGGTCAGGAAGTAGATATTCCAAGAGGCACATAAGGAATCAGGGTACTGAATGGGCCAAGGTAAACATCTCAAGATGCAGACTGAAAATCTCTCCAGAGTAAGAAGTTCACTGCAACCCATCACTAATTTAAAAACACGAGAATGATCAGATAATTTAAAGGAGCACTATTGGACTGGAGAAGCCAGGCCTTGATGAGTGTCAGCAGTGAGTCTTCTTATTCATTAAACCCTTCCCAAGTGAGGATAGGGTTTGGGACACAGTGCCTCTCCCCCATGTAGGCTTTAGGCATTTGTAGATTAAAGAAACATTCAAAAATCTATTTTGAAAGCGGACAATATGCTACCCAATGATTTTCTGTTGTGTTCTATGACCTTTCTACTGTGTGTCTATTTTTCTATTAATTTTAATTACAGAATATAATTTCCAGCATGAGAAGTCAAGGCCAAGCTCTTGCCAGAGCCTCTCAGAAGAAGACAAATGGGAAAGCAGTGTGGCTTAAAGCCATGTGCTATTCCTTACAAAGGGCACAATGAATTCTTTTCATATAAATGTCACTGCTGCAGTCTGATGCTTCTCTATGTCTCATAAAGTATAAAGGGAGAATGAGATGTGGCAACAGAAATATTACCCAGTTGCTGGGCTCATTTCAGCAAAAAATAAGAGAGCTTGCAAAGCACAGCCTAAAACAAAGTATGCACAAACTTTGAGGCAGTCAGTTTCCAAACAGTCCAGGTCTCAAAACAATCTTAGCATATGGGACACACACACACACACACACACACACACACACACACACACACTGTACCACTGTATCCTCCTGAAGCTAAGAACATAGTGTAAAAATCATGGAGTCTAGATCTGCAGATTTGGATTCCCAATACAGTTCAGGCATTAACTTCTAATAGAGCCTTATAAAAGTCACTGTATATCTCAGAGCTGCAATTACTTAAACTTCCAAAATAAGATAATTCAATTCAATAAGTGTCTCTTTTGTGCCAGGCATTGTGCTATGTCAGTTCATTTAATCAGCAGAGAATGATTCTGCCAAGACAATATAAATCCAAGTTCCTTGGGGACAGTAACTCCTTTTATTTTACTTATCATTCTATAATATAATTAATTTGTGTAATCCCTGCCTCTAATTCCAAATTGTGACAACTTCAGATCAAAAGTAAGTCTAATTTAAGTTAGAGTCCCTGGGGCCCAGGACCTACTGAAATAAGGCAAAAGAAATAAGAACAGAGGCATTTAGAGATTAAAGACCAAGTGACAGTTGAATTCACTAAAGCATAACCTAGGAGCAGAAAGTAATGAAAAGGTCTTGGAATTTTGGCTTCTTTGATACCAAGGCAAACTCTGTCTCTTTAATTCATTCTCTCTCTCTCTCTCTCTCTCTCTCTCTCTCTCTCTCTCTCTCTCTCTCTCTCTCTCTCTCTCTCTCTCTCTCTCTCTCTCTCCCTCCCCTCTGTCTCTGTCTCTCTCCCATCTCTCGCATTCTCAGATGCAGCAAGAACATTCTAGGGTCTGTTGGGCAAGGTCAGTACTAGTAGTGCTGAGAATAGCGTGAAACTTCAGGTGACCTTGCCTCCAGTTAGGTTTTCCATGGGTCAGATACTAAAATGAAAATTAACAGTTAGGATGTTTAAGGTATGACCTTGGGATCAATATCTATGAAGAGGGGTTAGGAAGTAGGAGTGGACAGAAGAGAGCCTCATAGAATCCTTGGGGAACACTGGAACCAGAGGATTGATTATAGGTCTTTCAAGATTATCCCAAGTTGGGCTGAGATGACCAAGGCCTTCATACTCTTTCTTGCATGAGTCAGTCACTGGAGTTCTTAGGAAGGGACTATGGCTGCATGGGTGTGTGTAGATGAAGCAATCCTTAAAGAAGTATAGCTGAAATGTATCTGTTGTGCATACTCTCAGAACTTGAAACAATATGTCTTCTGTTATGGTTTGGATCTGAAATGTCCCTCAAAGACCCATGCACTCAGAGGTAGGGGCTTGTGGGGGGTAACTGAATCATAGGGGTGCTACACTCATTGGTAGATTGGTCTACCAATGAGTTTACAGCTAACATGTTGTTGTAAGGTGTGATCTCATCAGAAGCAGGTCACTGGGGCCAAAGTCTTGAAGGGTATATCTTCCTCCCTGGTTCTTCCTTTGGATGTCTGGTTTTTGACCACCATGTGGTGAGCAGCTTTACTCAGCCAAAGCCTTCTACTATGCCCTACCTGCCTTGCGGGGCAGTCAACTATGGACTAAAAAAACCCTCTCCTCTTTTAAGTTGTCGATGTTGGGCATTTTATCTCAGTAACAAAGACACAAATAGGCAGATTTTGGTGCCAAAAAAGTGGAGTCATTGCTGTGACTACCTGACCATGTGGTTCAGAAGCCTTTGGAGTTGGTTCATGGGAGGAATTTGAGAAGGTTTCAAGATTCTGTCTAAAGAAGCCCTAGAATTCTGTGAGCCATGTTCAATGGGAGATTCTGGTCAGAACACAGAAGTCCAGAATAATGATAGAAATGCAGATGGCAATGACCAGGCTCAAGAGGTTTCAGTTGAGAACAAAAATTGGACAGTTCTAGTAATACTGGACAGCTGGTGGAGAGGGTTAGGGAAACAAATGCTAGGGCAGAAGTTGGGTCACTCAGCACTAGGTCTATAAGTTGTATGAGGTAATAAGTCCAAGCTTGTGATTACTTAAGTCCACGGAGTCATGGAATGTTCCTGGAGTCATGGAATGTTCCTAGATTCAAGCAGGGCTCACTGACAGAAAATAAACAATTTTAAAGGCAATAGTTAAGAGAGATCCAGGAAACAACACCAAGAAATTTGGAAAGAAGGAAACAATTATATTTTGAGTTGCGACTCTGTGCTTTGCATTTAATATAATTTATTTCCTTTCATCTTAATAAATCCAAGTTGAGGTTCTAATTTTCCATGTTACAGATGCTGAGGCTTAGAATATTTCAGAAAGATGGCTTAATCATTATTGGTAGAGCTGACATTCAAATCTAGATTAACATCTAGGAAGAGGGATGGTTAATGATCCTAGGCCTCAAGGTACTGAGAGCTTGAGCTTCCTACGAATGTGAGCTGCTGAAAACCCAGCTGAAAGAAGATTCAGAAATTTACAGGTTCTTTGAAATTGGTGAATCATCTATCTATGGGTATCAGATTCTTCCTATTCAAATGAAATATGAAGTGAATGACTGCTCAGGAAATTCTTAATTGTAAACATCTACATGAATAGTGATACTAACACTTACTTCCAAAAAACACTACTCTATATAGAACAAAGAAACATTCAGAAAATTATAAAGGAAACAAGATTCCATAGATATTATTTTAATGCTCATTATACAAATGAAAAACTCAAGGCTCATAAAGGTTATCTGAGTTTTTGGAAGTCATATACACTTGGTGATTGTACTGGAGTTTGAGGTTGAATCTCCTGACTCCAAGGCCATTTGCTGTATCTACTATCACTTGTTCTCATTTCAATCTTATGTCAACCACAAACACACTGTTAAGATGCTAATGGATATAGTTTTCCAAGGCTCATTCTAAGATTATGGTCCCACTTACTGACTAATGATTCAGATTTCTTTTCTGTAATGAGGCATTTGTGGTTAGTAATTCTCATATATCCATGTCTGAAATAAATCTGTACATGGCTTAGTTTAAGAATGCACAAACTGCCCCTTCCTGACTCATGGGCCACAGGTAAAAGCAGCCCCCTGTGTCACTGCCAGCCAGGTAACTCCATTCCTGTGGATTCCATGTCTTGGCTGCAGTCACCCATCAACTCCAAGGCCAATCTGTTTTGATTCCCTTTGGCACAAAGCAGCATAGGCACCAAATAACCTGACTGTGGACAAGTCCAGTGTCCCAGGAGAAAAGGTAAGCCCCTCAAAGTCAGCAGGTCCAGGGAAAAATGGCAGACTGAACAGCAGTGCTACACTCAAGAAAAGCCCACCAGTATTATAAACTACAAAAATAGTTGGGGTTTTACTCCAGAAGTGACTCTTTCGTGGCAGGCTATAGTTGGAGAAGAAATTCAGTGCAATCCCTGCCATACTGTAGAGTGTTTAATCAGAAGCCACTTTGGGAAGGCGTTAATTAAGACTGACCTACAGAACAACTACAGAGCAACTACACTTCAGGTTCTCCAGTGTTACCCTACAACAATGACTAGATGAGAGACACCCAGAAGACAGTCACAGAGAGTATGTGGAATAGACATAGACTCCTGAAAATTTCAAGATCAGGTCAGGAAGAATACAGGATACCACTCTCTGTGATGAGAAACCTGGCATGGTGCATGTGGCTTTCAGAGGTGAGTAGATCTGAAAGTACTGGCATTAAGTGCAATGGTCTGCTTGAACCTCTGCCCCTCTATCTACATCTGGTAGAGACAAGTTGTTTAATTGCTTTCCTCACTATCAGTGTAAGGACATGCTCCAGTCTAGATAGTTGAAGCAGTCTGGGGTGTACAGACAAATAGGCCTCTGGAGAAGGGGGTGCATCTCACAAACCCATAGCCTATAAACCTAAGTATAGAAAACTATGACTTACTGGATTCCAAGATTAAAGATAATGGAAAGAAATCACTCATTCAAAAATGCAGAGGAAATTTTGTTTTGTTAGATTCATTATTTTTCTTTCTTTTTTTCTGTTTCTTTCACTGGCTTTGGAGGGTTTGGAAATTCTTTTTATTTCTTTGTCTTTTTAATTTTGCTCCTTCTCATTTCTCTTTTTTCTTCATTTTCTTTTGTTTCACAGACAATCTTTTTGTGAAAATCACATTAAATAGAAAAGCAAGGGGAAAGCTGTCTCTGTAAAATCAGGAAGAAGACGAGGATGCCCATTATCACCACTTTTGTTCAGTATAATTCTTGAATCATCAGCTAGAATAATTAGGCAAAATAAAGAAATAAAAAGGATATGTACAGGAAGAGAAGAAGTCAAATTACCATTATTTGCAGATGAAATTATTCATACATAGCACACCAAAAAGTTCCCCCAAATACTCCCAGAATTAATAACCAAATTCAGCAATGTAGCAAGATACAAAATTAACATATACAATCAATAGCATTGCTCTAACCAGAAATGAAATGAGAAAAAAATTAGAAAAACAATACCATTCACAATAGAGTCAAGAAAAATTAAATATTTAACCTAACCTGGAAGTGAAATATCTCTATAATGAAAACTACAGTAAAAGAGGACATAATTTGGTGGATGATAAATTCATCAAAACTCTTGAAGACACAGGTTTAGGCAAAGGTTTTTCAAACAGAACCCTGGTTGTACAAGAAATAGTGCCAAGAATCCACAAATGGGATCATATCAAATTGAAAAGCTTCTGCACAAAAAAGGAAACAAATTAATAGAATGAATAGACAACCTACAGAACGGGAAAAAACTGTCAGTTATTCCTCAGACAGAAGACTAATATTTAAAATACATAAAGAACACAAAAAAGTAGATCTCCCAATATAAAAAATAAAAAATGGACAACACAAATGAATAGACATTTTTTTCAGAAGAAGCAATGTAAATGGTCAGTGAATAGGGAATAAATTTTCATTATCTCTGGCCATTAGAGAAATACAAATTAAAACAATATTAATACTCTATCTTCAGAAAGAATGTCTATCATCAAGAAATCAACTAATAATAAATTCTGGCAAATCTTCTGTACTGTTGTTGGGAATGCAAACTAGTACAACCATTATAGAAATCAGCATGGAGATTCCTCAAAAAACTAAACATAGAAATTCCATTTGACTCAGATACTTCCCTTCCTGGAATCTTCCCAAAGGAGTTAAAAAGACGTCAAATTACAGTAATACATGCATCACAATGTTTATAGCAGTATATTCATAATAGCTGAATATTGGAAATGGCCTATATGTTCATCAACAGATGAAAGCATAAAGAAAATGTGATATTTATATGCAAAGGCATACTAGTCTCCCGTAAGAAGGATAAACGAGTAATTTGTAGGAAAATGGATGTACCATGAGACCATAATTTTACATGAAACAAATCAGATACACAAGCTTAAATATCACATAGTTTCTGGTAAATGAGAAATCCAAAATATAAATAAAGAGCAATACAAAAGATAGGTAATAGGATATAGGTAGTTGGATCTTTTTGCAGATACTAAGGGGGCCAAGTGATGGATAGAGTGGTAAGGGAGATGTGGGAAGGGGGCCAAAATGAATAAAGATGCATTACATACATGTACCAACTCCTCACGAGGAATGTAATCAAGTCCACAAACATGTATTAATAAAAAATGAAAACTTTTTAAATAAGAAAAAATGCACAAACCACTTCTTGGCACTGACTTTCTGCTCACATAATAAAAGTCAATCTCTCAACATTTTCAGCTCTTTTTAGTGCTTATCCAACAGTTTCTGTCTTTGGATCCTAAACTGAGAATCCAGGAATGCAATCCAATACTGGAGGCTTATGGTTTCTGTCTTCCTGCTTATAAGCAATATTCTTTGCAAAACAGAGAGTTTTTTCAACCGCTTACTCTTGGGATGATGCATGTACAGCTCTAAAAACATTTCAGGATAGGTAAGAAAGGCACAAGGCAGACTGAAGCCCAGGTTGAAGGGTGCGACTTTGAATAAAGCACCTAAAAGTTAAGGCTTGGGACGTTTTTGAAGAATGAAGGCTTAAAATGTTAAAGCTGGCAAACACCTTAGAAATCACCTGCGTGACTTCTGTAAATAGGGGAAATACAGCCCAATATGCAGATGAACTTGCCCAAGAACATGTAGCCTGAAGTTTCTAAGACATGCTGGTTTAATCTATAAATAGCTAATGTGATTCTTGCTTTTCCATTTCCTACCCTCAGTCCCACAGGTCTACATTCATTTCCTAGTAGAAAACTATTCCACTAGGAGTGCCCCCAAATCTTAGTGAAATCAATAATTGAAATATGTTTTATTGTTCATTTAAAAGCCAAGGAAAATTTAGATAATGGAAATTTAAACCACTTGCCAATAGACACTCAGTAAAACATGTTACATTTGGCTGATGTCTTGCTGGCTTGGATTCTCCAAACCCCAAAATCTCAGCCTTCATGTGTGTATGACTCATATTCATTGTAATCTCCATCTCAATGAAAACCAACAGTGTTGACTCTATTAGGGAATAAAGTTGAATTTGACATTCCAATACCTTAATAATATGGACCCAAGCTAAAATGGGCAATTAACATTTCATTGACTCACATTTAGGATTTTTGGGGTTCTTCATGGTGCCACGAGCATATGATACGTACTGGCACAACTATAGGCTAGTGCTCATCCTGATCCCTTTAAGCCATCTACCTTAAGCGTTAAGTCCTTCTTTCTTTCCCTATTAAATAATTCTCATTCTTCAACCCTAAAGTCAAGTGATTCCTCCTCTGGGAGGTACTTTTTGAGTTCTCATGATAGAATATAGTGTTCATTCCTTTGTGTCTCCATAACACCCTGGCCATGGATTAGGGCTTTTACATCACATTTTAATTATTCAGTAAATTGATTCCCAAACTTGACTGGATAACCTTGAGGGAAGACTATGAATCATGTTTATAAAAGGAATGAAGAGCCTCATACATTAACTAGAGAAAAAGTATAATTATTTTATTTTCTAGGTAAGAAGTTGGAGAAAAGAATCAGGATAGAGGAGATCCTTATAAATATTTACTCTCCTTTCCTTTTCATTTATTATTGACACTAACACTAATTGGATCTTGGTTTCTAATTTAAAATAGAAATACAGATCAAAAAATTTAAGTAACTTGCTCAAAGTTACAGATTGAACACTGGGGGAGTTGGGATTCTACCTCTGTTGCCTCCCATGCACTCAGCTCAAATCTTCAGATTAAAAGAAGAAAGCTTAGAGAACTGCAAATATCCTCTTCTTTGGTGGGTATTCTAGTTCTGGGGGGGTTTCAGCATCCCTATAGAGAAGAGAACATTCTGTTGCTACAATTTTGGAATGACCAAACATTCAAATCCCAATATGGCTGATATTGTACTGTCTTTCCTATCATCTGCATAATAAAAGGCACCACAGAATACCCTGTTTACTAATTGTTCTTTCCTCCCATATAAAAAAAAAATCCCATTTCTTATATGGAAAATGGGCTGTCTGCCAAAATTGAATACACCTCCAGCCTAGACATTCTGCCCCAAACAAGTACTGTATTATATATTTTGCTGGTTTATTTTAAGTGGAATGCATTTACCATGATCAGATCAGATTTTCTTTTCTTTCTTTCTTTCTTTCTTTCTTTCTTTCTTTCTTTCTTTCTTTCTTCCTTCCTTCCTTCCTTTTCTTCCTTTTCTTCCTTTTCTTTCTTTTCTTTCTTCTCTTCTTTCTTTCTTTCTTTCTTCCTTTCTTTCTTTCTTTCTGGCACTGACATTAAGAGTACAACTATCTACCAGGTGATCGACTGCTGTCATGTGGCAAGACAGGAGTTGTCTTTAAAAATAATTTTCTGGATGGAAGGAGTACTATGAAATGGAAATACAGAATTATGTTCCAAACAATCAGTCCTAAGGGCCTCTCTCAATTTTTGTGAACAGCAAGTTTATAAACAGCAAGACTCTTCAGAGCACAAGACCTCTGAGAGCTTTTAGGATCACAGAATCTTGTCACTGGGAGAGATTTTAGAGATCTATCCATGCCTCACCTTTTAAAAGTGGGGCAAATGAGGTGCAGAGAGAATAAATGGCTTCTTTCAGGTTACACAAGAGCTGATAGAGAGTTAAAAAAATCCAGAAATAATGACATCCTGCCCCAAATACCATCTACTTTGCACTATCTTTTAGGCAAGCATGTCAAATTTTCAACCTGCGAGTCGACCACACTTTCCATGGATGTCCAACCTTTTGGGTTGCCTGGGCCACATTAAGTGAAGCAGAATTGTTTTGGGCTACATATAAAATATATAACATAATGTATATAAGTAACAAAACTTCCATTTTGTGTATTTTTTATTATAACATTAAAAATATAGGGCAAGAAGCCTGCAAGTTGTACTTTGGGTACACCTGTAAGAGAAAGATGGGAACACTTAAGCCTTATGAGTGCAAGGTTTGGAGTAACTTATTTGTTTAGCTCTGCTGGCTCTGCCACTCAGTAGATAGATGTGTGACACAGAATTGTTCTACAGTTTCATTGAACTTTAGTTTCCAAATCTGTAAAGTGAAGTAATAAGAATATCTATATCATAAGAGTATTTAATTCATATAATGCTAGTGAGAATAAAATGTGTAAATGTAAAGAAAACTCATCACATTTTATGATATAATAAGTTTTCAGTAGACATTCATTTTTGTGATGACAATCTTATTGCTGCTACATATTTCTGTTTTTCCTTTTTATCGCTTGAATTATTGCAAGGGCAAAATTAGAAGTATTGCCTTTCATTTTTTAATAGAAGGGACAAATGAATATAAAAGCTCCTTTAAAACAGGGAAGGATATAATATTACTTCTTAAGTGAGACAGGTTAATATAACTTAAAAACATATCTCTTATTACCTCATCTCATCTAGGCTTTCAGTTTACCTAACCACAAGTAAGTATTTTTCTTTGGCAAGTTTCTAGTACTGACTGCTCTCAAAGCAATTCTGAAACTCTAAAGAGCTACACAACATTCCAAAGATATCCAAAACAATAGACAATGAGTGTTTCTAGCTAATTATCTCTTGGAGACTGTCTTTAATAAGAGGAATTTATCTTGTTGCCTAAATAATATATACCTGCCTCACAGGTGCTCCTCGTTTCAATCACTGACAATAATACCAGTGGTTCTGGAACACATATTTTTATTTGCCTCTTTATACTAGCATTCAAGGTCCATTTGTGAGCATGCTTTAGTAAATATGTTTTGAATGAATGAAGCATTACCATAATGATGAATCATATGAACAGCAGTGTGGAAGATACTGCTGGGGATGGTTATTGAATCCTCAGTGAGTCTGCATTCTCTGGAAATTGCTCCAGGACTCAAGAGTAGGAATATGGCATTACTGTTCAATGTGGTCCTGCTCCAGACAGAGCTAGTTGGGCCATTGGTCAATACCTGACCAAAGTCAGGACAATCAGAGTCAGGCGTCTATAAAATGTGAAACTGAAAATGGGAAACAAGACTAGTTTTGTTGACTCTGAAACATATTCATGTTAATTTAGCAGATATTCCAACAATTTATAATGCTGAGATCCCCTTAAGGAGTACTTGGGAGATTCTTCCAAGACTTTGTTCAACTTTCCTTTATAAGATGCTATGAAAGACCTCCTTATACTGCCAATATCATCATTTTTTCTTTCATTAATAACCAAGAACAACTTTACTAACAAGAGTGAAATCTCACATCATGAACTTCATCAGGTGATAAGGGAACAAAAGATGAATTACTTGGTAATTCAACAGAAATGAACAGGAATTTAAAAATACATCAAAGACAGAAGAAAGACAAAGAAAATAAGAAGAATGAATGAAAAAAATATGGATTAAGATATGGGAAAGACAATCCAGTGGTACTTTCAGTATGCAAACTATGGTGGGAGGACTTATCTCTCTGCACTGTTAGGAGAAGATCCTCAGGATTATAGATAAAACAATGAATGATCTCTTAATAGAATGCAGTAAGGAGAGACAGGGGTTATGTCATAACAAAAACAACATGAATTTGTAAAAGTTCCATGTGTAGGCTGTCAACAGGACATAGGCCACACACAGAGAAGGGGTAAGAACCAAGTAGAGGCTTGCTTCATTCTTTACCCTATAACACTTGTGAAGCCTCTAAACCTGGATCTACTAGGTGTGGTGAACAGTACTAGGCTGGAGTCAGAACTTCAACCTTCCGTGGTAGTTCAGACTCTACCATGAACTCACTTGAGCAAGTTCCATTCCCTCTCTAGGCCCTTTCTTTCATTCTCTATCTGAAAAATGAAGAGAGGTTAGACCAAATATTCTTAAGAATAAATGAGTTTGTAGGCGAGAGATTTCCAAACATACTGTCATAAATTTTAAACAAAGCCTTGATTTCTTTACATAAAAGCCCTACTATCTTAAGAAATGTAGAACTGCTTTAAGCATATGGATGGATAGGGGGCAGATAAGAATTCTGCTGCTCTTTTCTTTTTGGCAAAATAAAATTTTGCTTCCCTGAATGGATGAAGGACATTCCCCAGTCAACTTAACTACACCTCTTCTGCTTTCTGAGGCCATTTCTTCCACAGCACTAGAGTCTACTGTTGTTCACCTCAATGAGAAGGTCTTTAGACTCATCTCACCATACTTTATCTACCAATTTCCTTCAGGTCCTACTGGAAGTCCATATTTCCTATGGCATCTGTCATTACCAGACTGTTTCTCTTCATCTGACTGGGACTATCTCCTAATGCGATACAATCTCTCACCTCCTTTCCTTCCTTACAAAAACTGTTCATTCTGAATAATGAAAAAATCGTACCTACCTCATAGGGTAGCTTGACTGGAGTCAATTAATATATGTTAATATTTGTACAGCATTTAGCATATAATAAGCATTAAGGATTTTATTATTATTATTGTCAAATTTTGTTGTTAATAGAATTATGTAGGTACCAGCAATACCATGACATATACTTTGGTGAATCATTAGATGCATTGATTTTTTTTTTCAGTTTTCTTTTTTTATTACTATATGTTTACAGTGCATAATAATTACATTCCTTGTAGGGAATTCGTGGTCAAGTGATGGGGTAAGGGAAGAAGAAGGGGAGGAGAAAGGGATGGAAAAAATAAAAGATTCACTTATTTTGATTTATCTATCAACAGATTTAATTGTTACCTTACTGTTTTCATCTCTTCCCAACAACTTTCTCTCTTCTTCCTCAATGACTTCCACGTTTACATAGATGACTTACACAAATACAAGGCTTTTTACGCAATCATATATCCAACAAACAGAACATCATTTGGCTCATGGTAAACTGTGAATACATACTTCCTAAACAAATGAAAAGGGTCTCCAATAGTCTTTTTCTTCATTCCATTCCCGCTCCCCCTCACTGTCCTGTACACACACACACACACACACACACACACACACACATGCCCACACACACCATATATATAATTTCCAATGTCCATATTGTGTTTTCCAACTACTACCTTCCAACTAATTCTCAGAAACTTTCAATACAATAAATTCAAGCCATTGAGTCTACCACTTGATCCAGCCCCCTTTCTGTTATTCTCTTTTATTTCCAACATTATAGTTATTTCCCTTAACATCTTTAATTCCTGTGTCATAAAATGGATGATCTTATTTTTCTCATGTGGCAAATCTCAAGACTTGAATCTCTGTACTTAATCTAGGCCCTAAATAACTGGAAGAAACCAGACATCTAGGTAAAATGATGCACTTTAAATTCACGGTCTCATCCTTCAAGTATATGTCCAATTCTACAAAAACGCTCTGATAAGTAAGCTTCTAATTTTTTTTTAATCTGATATAAACCAGTTCAGATCTTCTTCTATCTCTTGATTTTCATTATTCTTTCTCTACCATTACCATTTTTGAAGACAATCTCACTTAGTGTTTTTCATTTTAGAGATCATCAGACAGAAGCATTTGCATATTTGTACAACTAGAAGTAGAAACATGCACATGACTCTATAATTCTATTATCATGGATGAAGGTATCCTTATTCCTAAGAAATACTTTCAGTGCATCTTCTAGATTCCTTGCTTCTCATTTGCTTAAGGATTGCATACTTTTGGTTGTCTCCTGCATTAATCTTGCTTTTTCCGTGAATCATTACAATTAAAAATAACCTGTGACTCAACACTTCATCCACCATCATCCATCACCATCTATCCACCATTACTGCCCATTTCTCTGCTTCTCTTCTTGGTCATACAGCTCCATATACATGCTGCCTATGCCTTTTACTTTTCAATGATGATTTGATTCATTCTACTATTGGTTTTTGACCTACCTCTGGCCATTAATTTTCCCATTTTTAGATGGGCTCCTTTTCTTCTCTCCAAGCTCTAACTACTGAAATTTCCTAGGATTTAATCCCATAGTATCTATGAATATTAGTTTCAACTTTCTTTGTAGGTTTTCACATCCAAATAGCAGCATTAAATATAAACTATATGCTGACAATCTCAAATGTATTTCTTTAGCCCAAACTTCTCTTCTGGACTTCCAGTCTTGTAGACTCCAAAGTCTACCCTTCCTCAGAGATCTCACAAATATTTAACACTTGACATTTTCCAAATCAAAGGGTCCATTCTACCTCACTAATGCAAAAGAGCCTGGGTGCAGAAGAGAGGGAATTAATAAAATTTTTACTAATTCCCTTTCTTCTGCAGTAGTTCACTATATCCCACTTTCAGCATAAATTTTATCTTAATAAATATTTGTTAAATAATGAATGAACTCTCTGACTGCAAAAACTACATTTTGAGACATATTTGACTAAACAATGAGCTTCCTAGGAACAAAGCCTGATATGATTTATCTATTTTTCTCTAGAATTCAGCCGGTTAAAAAAAAATAAGTTTCTTAGGAAATCCTTTTTAAACTTAACTTTGATGGAATCTTTGAGTTTATCATTTCAAACAATATAATGTACAAGTTTTACAATCCTAGCAAAGGCCTAGCTTTGCCTGGGTTCTGGTGAATTAAACTTTTAAAATGTGTGAAAGAGACAACATTAATATTAATATAAGGCACCTGGGATTTGAATCAATTAAGCCATGCTCGGAAATCTAAGCTTTTCCCCCTTAGTAACATGACAAGCTTGCTCGTGTTCATTTATTGAATTGGTGGAGGATACTTCTGAATGTATCAGAGTTGGTGACAGAGGCATGACCTTAGGTCCTATATCTGGTCCCTTTCCCCTTCCTCTCTGGCACTATTCCCGTTTTGCTTTCCTACCATCATGAACTGAGTATCTGTGTTCTGCCATCCCCTTCCATCAAAGTTCTCTGTCTTGCAACCAGTCAACAATGGACTGAATTTAATGAGACTATGAGCTAAATTAAACCACTTCACTGTTAAGTTGTGGATGTTGGATATTGTGCCTCAGCAACAGCAAACCTTACTAATATTGAGAAATTGCTATCAGAAGTCGGGTCATCATTGTGACTGTAGCTGACAATTTATGAATTAGAAATGTTTGGAACTGGCATATAGGAGGAGGTTGGAATACTCAGAAATGTAAGATAGAAAATCCCAATGTTGTAACCAGAGCCTGATGGATGATTCTGGTCAGAGTTCAGAATATCAGAATGCAGACAGCAAAGGCCAGGCTCAGGCAGTTTCAATTGGGAACAAGGATTCCACTGATAGTTGGACAAGAGGCCATGTGTATTATTCTCTGGTAGAAAATTGTGTCTAACTTTTGCCCATGTGTTGAAAATTTGTTGGAGACTGAGATTAAGGGTGGTGAACTAACTGATCTGGGAGATGAAATTTCAAATCAGCCCAACATTCAGTCTGGCATGGGTACTGCTGGCTGCTTTTAGCCCAATTAATAATGAGAATCAGGGGCAAAAAGTAGAGCAGAAAAAGTTATAAAAGCTTAAATTCTCTCCCAAAAGGAACCATATATTAAGGCCAAACGAGGTGTGGCTGCTAAAGAAATTAGCACATTAACAAGCAATCAAGTACTTTGTACAGGGAGAAGAAGAAAGCTATCTTGCCATGGTGGTTGTACTAGTTTACATTCCAACCAACAATGTAAATGACTTCTTTTCCCCTACATCCTCAGCAGCATTTGTTATTAGATTTTTTGATGATAGCTATTAGATGGTACATTAGTGTAGTTTTAATTTTCAGTTCTTAGAATGTGAAAAGAAAATTTTGTGTTATTTTCTTTTTTTTTCATTTTTCTAAGAATCTTTTCTGTTTATGCCTTATACTCTGTGTAACTACTTTGAAGTCAATGATACAATGTACTAATCATTATTTTGTTATGAATTTTTTTTTAATTAAAATGAAAGAAGGAGGAGGAGGAGGGTTGCCTTGAGGGCATTTTGGAAATCAAAAGACCGCACTCATAGCAGGCTCAAGCAAGAAAAAGTGTAAACCTTTCATAAGAGAAAACCTTTGATAAGAGAATCCCTGGGATGCTGCTCAAGAAGGGCCTCCTAGTGAACAGATTCCAAGTCATCCAAGGACTCCTGCTGCCATAGTCCTGGGGGCCTGACTACTCTTCCTGCTGACAGTAGATCTTGGTCTCATCCTCAAGATAATAGTTTTACTAGCATACAAAAAGTGAAACTTGTCAGGTGAGGGAGGCTTCCGCCCAGATTTCAAAGGAAGACCTGCGATTCCAGGCAGTGTGTGAATTAGTGAGACAGCAATGTGTGAAATTGTGAAAATGAGCAAAGGTTCTGTGGAGACTCCTGGAAGTCAGAGATGCCAGGAACATGAAACACCTGCAGAGGAAAGGTGGAGGCTGTGAATTAACATGCACAAAAGCCCATGTGGGCTGCAACTGGCAAGGCCACAGGGGTGGGGCTCCTCAACTCCATTGGAGCTTACATTTTACCACTGTGTTCCCTGGATGCCAGATATGGAGCTACCAGACTTAATGTTTACTTGCTAGGTTTTGGTCTTACTTTGGACTAATTATTTTCTATCTCCCTATTCTCCCTTTTGGATGGGAAATGTTTACCCTGTGCCATCGTACCTTTAGGTTATGTAACTTGTTTTTGAGGTTTATAGATGTTCACAGCTAAGAGTCTACCTTAAATCCCAGAAGAATTTAGATTTAGACTTTTTTAAAAAATGCTGAACTGTTGAGATGTTGGGCAAGTGATTATTGCATTTTCAGTTGTACACAAGATAATTATATCTTGTTAGATGGAATTATGACCTTGTATTTGGCTCCTCTGAGATGACAATCCACATTGAACTTCTCTTTTAAGTTGTGAATGTCAGGTGTTGTGTCTCTGCAATGGAAAAGCTGACTTATCCATTAGCCAATTCTTGAGTTAATTTATTAACATTCAAATATTTGTTCTCTGGATTATAACATAGATATAGAGATAGAGTTTTATGAAAATTAAGTAGGACACAGTACTATATTTGAAATAAGTGGAGCAGAGTTAATTACTGTAACTGAACTAAGATAAGTGAAACTTACAGTGATAATCCTCATTGAAATGTTATCATGTAAAGCCAAACAAAGCACAAACATAATCAAAACAAAGTTAATTGTCAATTTTAAGGTACACATTTCTTCCACCCTCATTAAATGTCCTTGACATTCAGGTATATCTCTGTTTCTGTGATAGTCATGACCCATTGACATGGCCTGAATATATTTATCAAAACTTATCAATATGTCACTAGCTTTAGAGACCACAAAAAATGATAGTGTTTGCTCTGAAAAAAGACTACCTCATCATGTTCTTAAAGGTATAAGATGGTGCTGTATGACAAATGTAATTCTGAAGAATTTAAATGTCAAATGCAATTCTGAAAAATTTAATTCTAAATGGTTTTAAACTACCTTAACATTTTATTTCCTGGTATATTTATTTTCATGAGGAAGATCTATGAAAAAGAAATCTGTGTAAATAAAATTAAAATAAATCTTTCAGTGAATATAAAATAAAAAAAATTCAATATAGTTAAAGAATTGTGTCATAATTTAATTGGCAGTCATTTTCTTTCTTAGTAGTACATAATGTAACGGCGCATCTTAAAGTAATGGTCAGGTGTCAGCTGACAATTTCTTAAATTTGATGAAATGTGGTAACACCAAATAAAATGTTGCAAACTTTGTAACACTTTCTTTAAAAGTACTCTGATCATATGAATCTTGTATTGATTAACAAAAATTTAGGCTGTCATTCCATTAAAATATAATTAACCCAGTTATTTAATAGCACATATGGTTAACTATAAAGAGTAAGAACTCTGAGGGCTGGGTATTTAGCTCAGTGGTTTCGCTGCCTGCTGCGCAAGCGCAAAGGCCCGAGTTCGATCCCCGGTACCAAAAAAAACCCAAAACAAACTCCAAAAACAAACAGGAAAAAAAAAAGAGTAAGAACTCTGGAATTCAACCCACCTGAAGTTTAATTCTGACTCTATCATGTACAAAAATCTGTTACCTTAGTCAGTTTTTATTTTAAGTTTTTCAAATTAGTGCACTAAAAATATAGTATTTTTAAATTTTTGATGTAAAGATTAAAGGAGATAATATTAATAAAGAAATTAGCAGTATCTCTCACCAAGAAATGCCTCAATGTCTATTAACCACTCTATTACTATTACCATTAATATTAATAATATTAATATTAATAATATAATTAATATACTGATGTTTATTAATGTTAATTAATATTTATCATATAATATTGTTGATATTATAGTGATATATTACTTAATCTTTACAATATCTAATTAAGATAATTATTATTTCTGTTGACAAGTGAGGATTTGATTCTAGAAATTTTCTACTGGAAAAAGATTATACAGATCACTGGTTATTTAAAAAACTCATGGTTAGTATATGCTACTAGTCAGTTAATTGTCACAAACTGAAGCTTAAGTTCCTTGAGATTATTTACTTTTAAAGAGCTCAGTTGAGAGGAAAGATGCATAGAAAAGAGTGTAAAAGGTATGTAGTTAATTCACTCTTCAAGACATTCTAAAATTTATCTGAGTAAAGCCAGGTCACAGAAGAAAATTCTTTTGGTGTCTTAAAGGATTGGTTTTATCAACACGGCAGATAACAAAGGACTATATTGAGTGATGTTTCGAGAAATAGTCCTATGGATACCTTTTTCTTAGAGTTGATGAAGCAGCTGGGAACGTTGTTTATCACATAATAACGTATACTCTTTAAAGAGTATATATATATATATATATATTTTTTTTTTTTTTTGGTACCGGGGATCAAACTCTGATCCTTGCGCTTGGCAGCAGGAGGCAAAACCACTGAGCTAAATCCTCGGCCCTATCCTGCATCTCATTACCAATGAAAATTGTATTTTTCCTAAGAAATTGAGGTGAATTTTGTAATGGATAGTGGGAGCCATAATTCTGTTCTTATAATCTCTCTTTGATTTGGTTGATAAGAACAAAGTCAAGTTTACTATTCAACCCCAAGAAGTGTGAGCATTACCACTACTCCTGTCTTTGTTTTCCTACTCCTATTTTTCTGCAAGTAACAACTTGTGAGATGTCTCTAAAATGGGAGCAAAATTGATGCCTTTGGGGCAGTGAAAGAAAATCACTGTAGTTGGATCACTTTTATAGTGGCTAAGATATGACACTGTAAATATGCATATGTCCTTTTGTGGGTCTTGGAAGCAACAACATTTTCTGTATTTTTATAATCCATTTCAAAAAATCTACTGCAAGTGAAATATAATAAATCATTCAACAAACAAAATACATAGCTGCTCACATGTATTTTATATCTTTCCTATTGAAAAATAAACTGCTTTTCTCCTTCCTCCAAACCTGGTTTGCAATGAAGAATACAGAAAAGAAGGATGAAGTTCAAATGATACTAGGTAGAGCACTATTTTTAAGAAGAATGGAATGCCTTGAGGAAGAGAAATCTTTTGTCAGCATGTGCCTGGCTGGAGCCCTTCCAAACTTCCACATCACCGGCTACTGGAGAATTAACTCAATCAGATAAGCATGCCATATATGCCAATCCTGATCATGGCACTGCTTTACAAGCAATCTTCAGGCTTTAGAAGGACAGATAAGCTAGTATAGATCTATGAAGAGGGACAGGATCTGGGTTTGAAACCAATTTGGTCTCCTACTCATTATGTCACCATTTTGTGGCAAGTCACCATTTTGAGACTAGTTTCTTCATGTTTCAAATAGCAATAATGGCGTTAACGTTGTTATCATACAAGGTTGTTATACATAAATGCTACACATAAAGCAAAACTTTAAGGAAATAACATGGGCAGGGAATCCAGAACTGACTGCTCTGACTCTCTCTGAGCTTTTCCTTTTCTTAAGTGATGCTGCTGAAATACAAACTCTCATGTAGTAAAGGTTTCCCAACATTACAGGTTGAACATTACAGGTTGAAAAGTAATTGTACAAAGTAAAAATCTATGTGGATGTAAGAAACAATCAGAGACTGTGTGCCTTCTAGGGCTCAAATGCTATGGTTTGGTTTTTTTCTGGTAAGTGGATGACTTTGTGGTCTTGACTGATTTGAAAAGCAAACATTATACAGGCTGCATGGGTAAGATGTTTTAAAATGTATCATGCAAGTGAATGTGTACCAAAAGGAAAAATAAAGAAAAAATAATAATTCAAGCATGTTATCATTCAATGGCAATACAAGTCCAAACATACAATATATTTTGGTGCAATTTCTGAGGCATATACAAATAAGACCTATTTTGGAAAACTTGCATATCTGAAATAATAGACTATTTACTTGGCATTTGTTATGATTTGTATCTAGATGTCCTCCTAAAGCCTCATGCAGTCATAGATGGAGCTTTTTGAAGGTGGCTGGATTTGAAGTGTGTGCTGCTGGGAATAAAGTTATGTAATTACTAAATTAGTCAACTGACTGGTTTGGCATAATGCTGGGTAGGATCAAGGGTGCCCCACCATGGGTGTGATTGCTATTCGCTGGAAGGGTGGGTAGGTTGGATAGGATATAAGGGACAGAAAGAAGGTCTTGCTGTTGCTTGCTGTTTGGTGCTTGCTACCTTCTGCCTGCTTGCTCTAGGATGCCCCTCTACCATGCCATCTTACAGTGAAGCCAGCCAACTATGAACTGAAACTTCTACAGACTGTGGGCAACAATAAACCTTTCCTACTTTAACTTTGGGTGTCAGGTATTTTATGTCAGCAATGAGAAAAATAACTAAGAAAGCACCTTTAATTTTTAGTACCTAAATGCATGTCACTTAGGCTTCATAATAATCCTGAGAAATAGAGTTTGATGTTTTGGTTTATACATGGGGAAATGATACTAAGAATGGTTCAAATAATTTTCTCATAGTTATAAAATCAGCAGGTGGCAGAAATGGGATATAAAGAAGACTTCAAAGCCAAAGGTCTATTTCAGTAGTTTACTTACCAAGAAAGTCAGGGCTGTGTTCATCAAACAGATCAAAAGTTTATGGAGCGGGGCTGGAGATTTAGCTCAGTGGCTCCGCCGCCTGCTCCACAAGCATGAGGACTCGAGTTCGATCCCCAGTACCAGAAAAAAAAGAAAAGTTTATGGAGTGTAATTAGGATAAATCTGTAGAAAGACTAAGCAGATGAGATATAGTGGCTTCCATATTAGAAAGGGGAGAATATAAAAACTGATTAAAATAAAAAGAATAGAAACTGGTTGGACCTTTATAAAGTACTTTCTCCTATCCACTAACTCATTTGTTCTTCACACTTACTCTGTAATGTAATATCCATTCTCAAATGAGGAAACAAGCAAAGGGAAGACAGATGACTTACCCAAGATGACCTAGATACTCAATGATAGTTTGAACCCTTCTTCCAAGTTCCTGACCTTTCCAGCACATAAAGTCAACTGAGTTCCTATTCTCATGGCCTGTACAGAGTGATATTTCTCTGGACTCATTTTCATTAGAAAAACGCTCTTCATTGGGCCAAAGATTTAGCTCAGTGGCACCACACCTGCCTCACAAGCACAATGTCTTGAATTTGATCCCCAATACCAAAAAAAAAAAGAAAGAAAGAAAAAAGCTCTTCACTCCTAGATATAAAAAGTATCAGTACCATTTGTAAACATGTCTGCTCCCAAATACTCTGAGGAAGCACTGATACTGTAGCAGTGTTAGCTGGTAGAAACAGTAAGGATCTGAAGTTTAGCCTAACCACACAAGTCCAAGAATCCATCCTTTATGTTTCTAAAAAAAAAAAAAATTCATGCTGCTATGACAGGACTTGGTTTTATTATGAAGAATCTAACAAAATTATTTTGGGGAAAGATCCCACACAGGGAAATAAAAATCAATCTATTGTTCTAATCAGCCTGACAATGACAGAAGTATGTTTAACAAACTTAGCCAGGCTGCTATTAAAAAATTTTTTTCCCAAGAACTCAGAGTTCCACAGTGATCTGAAGACACTGCAGTATACTACAATGTTCTCTCTATTTGTGGGGGCCAAGGAGGAGTTTGAAAATGAAGAGACACAAGAGAAATTTGGGGAATTCTGGAAATTTTTTACCTTGATTGTGGTGGCAAGTATATATATTCATCAAAATTCATTGGTCTCTACTCTTAAAATATATAAAATTTATTGAACATAAATTTTACTTCTCCATAAAGTTAACTTTAAGTGTTATGGAGCTTCTTGTGTACTTTAAGATAGAGAATCAAATGAGCAATAGCATATGTAATAACTGCTATATTGGGGGAAATGTCAGCACAATGGGAGAATATCGTAGAAACAACTGATCCAAATGAGGGGCTAGGAAGATTTCTCAAGGGAAGCTGAGGTATGGAGAATAGTTTGTTAAATATACATAACAACATGTGAAATTCCCAGAAGCAAGGAAAAGAATGGTATGATTGAAAACAACAGCAGCATTTATTTTGAAGTGTTATTTAGGAAGCATGAGACTTAACAGGATAGATAGGTTTCAGTGATTGACAGGATTCTGGGAACAGCAGAACAAAAATAATTCTCTGGTTTCTGCCTAGGACAACTAAGCAAGCAATAGTGGCAACTTCTGCCTTTGGAGACACTGAAGGAACACTGGTTTGTGGGCATGATGATAGTCTAGTTGTGCACTACATTTGATGTAATATATATGAAACCAGGTGATAGAAATACAGTTTTACTGTCTAAAAAAAGACAACCAGCAAGTAATATACAGCTACTAATGAATACCACAGAGTAGATGAACTTCCTTGGTTGAGTTTAAAAATTTATAAAGATAGCAACCATGAATAGCAAATTGCAGAACATCAGTATTAGCAAATTGCAGAACATCAGAAATTAGTAAAGAGAGAGAAACCTATTTAGCAGCAACTGTAAGAAAAAAAAACAAGAACATATGACTCACAGAACTTGTAAATTCAGGACAATATGGTTAACAGGCTTAAATGTAGCTGAAGGGTCAGAGAAGAGAATGTTATTGAATTTGGTGACATGAATGTCATTATTGACTTGTGGAGACCAATTTCATTGGAATGATAAAAACAATATTTTAAAAAATTATTAGAACATATTTGCGCTGCATAATATTTACTTTCCTTGTATGGAGTTTGTATATGTATATAAAATATCTTAATTCACTTTTTATCCTCTTTCCCCCTCCTCCTACTTCCCCATTTCTTAATTTCCTTCCCATTTCAGAAAGATTTATCACCCTACTTCCTATTGTCTATATTTTATTTTACTCTTGGGTTTCTCTTATAAGAGAAACCACATATTATTTTAAGCTTGTGTGTTTGATTTATTTCACTTAACATTATGCTCTCAAGATGCATCCATTTTACTATAAATGACTTGTTTATCTTTCTTTATGGCATATAAATACTTCATTGTGAGTAAACATCACATTTTCTTTATCCATTCATCTGTTGATGGACATATAGGCTGCTTCCAAGATTTAGCTATTATGGAATTGTATTGTTATAAATATGGGTATACATGTATCACATGCATATAATTTGATGTCTTTAACTTTTTTTGGAAGATAGAAGGGGAATGTGTGGGTCAAAAGGAGTTTCTGTTATGGAATTTCTATTATTTCAGCAAACAGGTTTTTGTTTCATTTGTGCTGTCTTCTAATTTTTTCACTAATTCCAGTTAATCTTAGTCTTTGTCATGTAGGAGAGGCTGTATCCATTTTTCATGTTCTTTTCTTGGTTTTAAAATATTTCTCATTAACTGGTTACAGACAATAGCCCTGTCTTCTAGTTCTGACATTCTGTCTTCATATTGACCACTTCTGTTGTCATACTTCCAATAGAAATTTAATCTCCTAAACTTGTACTTGGCGGCTTTTTATGTGCTCTAATTCTTTTCTAAGAATTAGAATTGGTTATTTATATATAACATGAATTGGTTATTCATATATAACATGAGTTGGTTATTCATGTTTTGCATTGTTTTGTTTGGCCCTTGTATCTTTTTATTACTGTCTTCTGCAGACTCTCTGATCATTTTATTTGTCCCAGTATATGCTTACTTATATCTTCTTTGAGATTGCCAACTATCTTATGGATCACTTTTGTTATCTTCCCTGATAAGATTTTGAATTATTCAGATGTGTGGCTTTTGGTCTCCTTCCCTTCACTGCCCCATGAATAAGCTTTGGGGGAACTGGGAGTTTTGCAGGCATTTTGTTCCCTTGTCTTTTCATATTTCAATTCTTTTCATGTGTTTCTATTTTTTTTAATTGATTTGATTTGATGTGGTTGTGCGTGTGTGTGTGTGTGTGTGTGTGTGTGTGTGTGTGTGTTGAAGCTTGCAGGTTGACTGTAATCAAAAGCTTGTTTCCATTAGGGAGATCTCTTTAGTTAATGTCTTCTTTTCAGTGATGTCCTCTGGGCATGGCTAAACATTGCCCTTTGCCTCTGTTCCAGGAGCCAACCAACTCTGCTTATTTGGGATGGGGGCTTTCAATGTATTTGGCCTAGTACCCATTTCTCCAGGAATGGGCCACAATATTATAAAGATGTCAAGGCAATCTTGATATTGGCATCCCAAGAAAATAGGAACAGTTATGTCACCTTGGCTATAATAATAAAATCAACACCAATTATAGCATCAAACACAAAGTGAATATTGACAAACCCTAAGGACCAATATTGTACTACACTTAATCATGGAAATGAGATTTATATTATAGTATGAACACAAAGCAAACCAAATACTGACTGTAAATATCTACCAAATGGAACAACTTTACCTTTACTAAAAGTGGAACAGTATTCAATAGCAATCATGTAAAGTTAACTAACTATCTAGAAATTCATAAAGCTTAGCAGTTATACAAGTAATGATAGAGAAGACTGGGAAACCAGAGAATGAAAAAAGCAAAATTTGAAAAATTAATCAGTGTGATATGAGGAGGAGAGGAGTGAGATGGTGCTCCAATTGAGGAGCAAAAGGAAATTAATAGTGTTAGATAACAGTCAAAGGAAGGAAGAAACAGTAAAAGAAGGGAAAAAAAGATGAACATGAAAAGAAAAAAAGATAATAAACAGCAAAATACAAGAAATAAAAGAAAGATAAAGAAGAGAAAAAAACTGAAAGGAAGAGAAAAAGAGAAAAAAGTAACTTCATTTGTACAGCCCTGGAATCTGACTGCTTCCTTTTCCCCTTGGACACTGTCCTTGTCCAGAAGCTGGTTGGTTGGTTACTCCTCACCTCTGCTGCCCTATGCCATGGAAAAGGATAATACAGAACTGCCTTGGAGTTGGTAGATGGTGCCACTCTTGCATCAAGGTTGGGGGAGGGTGACATGGTCTGGTGAGGCCTCCTTGCTTACATCAGTGCACGTGTGTGTGTGTGTGTGTGTGTGTGTGTGTGTGTGGCGGGGGGGCGGGGTGCCACATGATCCTGCATGGTCCTGCTTGTTTGTGTCTTGGCACCATGCAGTCTAACATAGATAGACTTGCTTTTTTGCATCCATGATGGCGGTAATTAATTATTTAAAATAAAAATGGAATTATAGAAAACTCTTTCAAAAAGTTTGCCTATTAAAGGAGTTGAGTTGAATTGTGCATTCAAAATATCCCTTCCTCCGTAAAGTATAAGAATGACTTACCTATATTTAGATGCTAAAGAGAAGGAACATGTAGATTCTAAAAAAGAAATGATGACAACTTTTCATCTGCCAACTAGCTTAACCCAAGGCTCAGAAGAATAAAGGGAATTTTAAGTGTTTGGGTAACACTTTTTGACTGGAATTCATTACATTTCCACTAGTGAAACTATGAGAATCATAGTGTTTATAAGTCATAGTCATTTGATTTGAGATTGGAAGGGATCTTGAAAATTGACCAAGTTCAATTTTACTGGAAACATCTATTTTACATCCAGAAGACACTAAGGGACTTCATATGGCAAATACTTTTTATCCCAATGTTATGTATTGCTCTATGTCTAATTAATACATAAATTAACCTCATGAATTATTACGAAAAAAGTGAGTATATTTTAATAAAGTGAGTAAAAGATCCATGTAGCCACTTCATTAAAGGGAAGATAAAAATATCATAAACATATTAAAATGTGTTTAAATGCATGAATATTTAAATAAATTAAATAAAACTCTGAAATATCATATTTCTCTATCAAATTTGAAAATATTAAGAATATTATAATTCTCCATATGGCAAAGGTGTTGGGATATGAACAGTCTTCTACACAGTTCAATAAGGCTACACTTTTCTAAAAGCCAATTTGAAAACCTGTGGCTGTCCAATCCTTTTTAATCTATAATGTTAAATATTTATCCTGAGGAAACAATTATAACTACATAGACATTGATATGCAAATATGTTCACTGCTGAGATAATAATATGAGAGCACCTCCTTAAAAACAAGATAAGTGGATTAAAATGAATGGGGCTTTCTTGTTTTTGTTTTGTTTTGTTCCCACACTGGGGAGTGAATCCAGGGCCTTGGCATGCTAGGTAAGTGTGCTGTCACTGATCTACATCTCCAGCAATTCATTTTTTTTTTTTTGGTACCGGGGATTGAACTCAGGACCTTGTGCTTGCGAGGCAGGCGGCATCCAGCAATTCTTTAGAGACAAAGTCTTCCTAAGTTCCCCAGGCTGGCCTTAAACTTGCTATCATCCTATTTAAGTTCTGGAATATCTTAAAACACACGTGCAACATTCAGACCCAGCTCAAAGTTCTTTTAAATAAATTATTACATATACATGATGAAATACTTTGGTGCCATTGAAAATCACATTTTTAAAAGTATATATAAAATGTTTATGACATATTACCACACCAAAAACTGCTCAAAAAGCAAAAAAGTCCCTTAGAATCTATTATCTTAACTTTATAAAATAAAAGATACACATATAAATATACAGCATGTTAAAACTTCAATCCAACCCTTTCATCATATGCATGTACACAAAATAAGTGAAATAAATCATTATGTTAAGAGCTGTCACTAAATTGTAAAACTACAGGTGTTGTTTCTTTTTATTCTACAGGCTTTTCTGTATTTTCTAAACTTTCTACAGTGAATGCATTATTCTTTTAGATTATTTAACTTTTATTTCCAGATTATCATAAATTCACATATAATTGTAAGAAATAATACAAAGATCCTGTACACTCTCCACTCAGTTTCCTTTAATGGTAAAATTTATATAAATTTAGGGCAATATCACAACCAGGAAACTGATATTGACAAAATGCACCAACTTTATTCTGATTTTATCAGTCTTCATGCAGTCATTTGTATGTGAATTCAGTTCTGTATGATTTTATCATGTGTAAGTTTATTTAACCACCATCACAGTCAAGACCTGGGACAGGTCCATCACAAGGTCCGTTTGTGATATTCTTTAATAAAACGTAGCCAAGACCCTCCCCACTGATACCTGTTTAGATAATCTTCAAAGAAACGAGTTTATATATTATTCTGTCATTATTTGTCATACACCTCTTAAAGTTCTTTTTAAGCCTTGACACTTTTCAATATTAAGTGATTTACTTTATATACAAAGAGTATTTAATGAACAAGATACCTCTTTTGGCTTTTGGTTAGCTATTTCTAAATAAAATGTATACTGCAAAACATAGGTAATGTCTTCTCCAAATGAGAAAATCATACTTTTTAAGTAAGAGACAACATTTTTCATGACCCCACTATTTACTGCTATCTGATCACTACAATTTGCATGACCTCAATCTCTCATCACTTCTTTTTTTTTTTTTTTTTGCTTAAATTCTTTTATTGGTACATTTTAGGTATACAATACATTTATTCTTAACCAGGTAAATTAGTAGTAATTGAAAAAAGGCATATTACAAATAAATACTTTTTCCAAAGCAATTTAAAGCAACATTCTAAGTTTAAAATTTCATATGATCTCTCATTAGGTTATAATGACTATTTAAAGGCAAACTCCTGGAAAACACAGTAACAACAACAAGCTGTCTATTTCATCAAGTAAGAGAATTCTATCTCATTGAAAACACATAGGTGATTTTAAAAGAAACAGTAGAAGAGAGGAGATAAGCCAATCCCAGCACCCCGGAGGAGGTTCCCTGGCCACCATTCCATCCACTATTCCCAGGGCAGAGGAGGTGAGCCAATCCCAGTGCCCAGGAGGAGGCTCCTGGGCTGCCATTCCACCTCCCAGGGCAGAGGAGGTGAGCAGCGTGGGCGCCAGCAGCATCCCCCACCCCCATCAAAATGAGAAGACACATAAACAAGCCTCAAAAACAAACTTTCAGATCACCTACAGCAACCCCAAAGGGAAACGAGATGGAACACTCTGATATTCAACCACCTAGACTCCCTGAACTGGCAACAAAAGAGAATCTGGAAAAAATGAAATCAGAAATAATTTCTCAGATAACAGCAGAGATTGTGCCCCTAGTGCAAGACATGATTAATAAATCTAGAGAGGACACAGATAAAAAAAATAGAGGAGCTGAGGAACATGATGGAATCCCAACA
>NW_004624859.1:3779073-3807931 GCF_000247695.1 Heterocephalus glaber | reverse complement strand
AAAAAAAAAGAAACAGTAGAAGCTATGGTTTACATTCTTTCTTCAAATTTCATATTGAAATTTAGCTGTCATTGTAATAGTATTAAGCAGTGAGACCTTTAAAATGAAATTATGTCACAATCACCCTCATAAATGGATGAATATTTCTGCTGTGGCAGTGGCTTCCTAATATAAAGGATGATATCATGTGATTTATTCTCTCATCTCCGGTACTTGCTAGCCTTCTACCTTCTTTCCTAGAATAATACAACATGGTGGCCTTCACCAAATGCTGGCACCTTGCTCTTGGAATTTCCTGCCTCCAGAACTATGAACCAAATAAACTTCCACTGCTTTTAATTTATCTAGTCTGTAGTATTCTATTATATCAGCAGAAAATGGACTAAGATAGCAGACATTTCACTTGCTTCAACTCATTTGATCCAATTTCCATAAAAACTAAATCTCATTGTCCCCATTTAACAGGTACAGAATATACTCAAAGAGATACAGGAGTTTACCTAATGACAGAATTCAAAGACCTTTCCAATATTCAGATTTCACCTTGTCTACTCTATTCTGCTTCTCCCATAGTGGACAGACATTATATTAGATAGTTACACTCCTAAACATAACAAGAATTGATTTGAAATCACTAAAAAAATGATTAGGGAAAAATATTGCTATAAAAATTAAAACTTTTAATTTTTCTGTAAGAAAATAATAGCTATAGGCTCTTACAAAGAAAGTGGTGCCAAATATTAAACTTTAAAAAAATTAGACAGTGTTAACATCCCTAAGCCCTAGGCCATTTAATTTGGCCATTGTGACAAATGTAATAAATTAGTTTGTCAAATTATTTTGTTTTTAATGAAAAATATAAATATAAAGTGTTGCCATGTCTATACGTATGGCTGGTAGGGATAATTGTTTGTATTGAAAAATATTATTCTGTGGGAATTACTACAGCTGTTTGTGTTCTAATCCAATTTGTTCTATTTAAATATGAAAATATGCTAGTCCTTCAGACAATCAGTCCACTATTGAGGTTCATAGCACGTTAAAAATGCACCCAACCTTTTTACATAATAAAAATAAAATCATCCAAATTTGAGCTCCCTCTCCCCCAGTAGTTCATAGATTAAAAGCAAAAGGAATGCTTTATAAACTAGACCAATTTAGTGAAACAGAATTAACAAACATCTACTGAGTGACAGCAGTATGTTGTATGTTTAGATTTTTTTTCATTTTATTTTTTCCTAATAAGGTTCCCATTTTCTACATCATGAAAGTAAGGATTGAAGACATTAAATAATATTAGCTAAAGCACACAACTAAGAAACAGCAAAGTTAGAATTTGAACCCAGGTCCGTCTACCTGAATCCACTGTTAACATGACACTAAACTACTTTTGCTGTTAACTTGTAGTAGAACCCTGAGTGATACTGTGTGATGAATGCAATGATAGAAGTTTGCAAAAAATGATGTAGAAACAGAGGTGAGAGATGCTGATGTGGAAACACCAGGAAGACTCCCTAGATGGCTTCACATCTACACAGTCTTCATAATCACTGGTTTCAAAAGGATTATATTGTATTTATATGATACTAATTTTGCATAAGTGACTTGATACTCAGATTATATTTATAATTTTGATACTGGTACCATAAAAATGATCTGTCAATGAATCAAGAACCAAAAACTCCATTCCTTATCTCTAATCCAGTGGTGTGGGTGAAAGGAGTCTCTAAAGGCCACAGATAGCTAAATGACATAGAGAGTGGGTGAGTGGAAGCTATAGGAATTGGGCATATTAAGGATAACTGATACCATAATAGAATTACCGAGAATGTAAATGTTTCACAAATTACCTCCCAAAGTTTCTTAGTAAGACATCATACAACATTTTCTTGGACATTTAATATCAATGCCTATAAAACAATAGTTTAATAGTTCCTTTCACTTTGGGACAAGTTGAAAATGATAACTACTATAAGAAAAACAAAGAGAATGTTCTCTAATTCCTAAAGGGGATGGATCTTAAGATTGTCTGGAAGAAGCACTGTTTGTTAAAACTCCTGGACAAGAAGGAAGATTTCTGCCCACGAATAAGGTGAGCAGTCAAGGCTTTTGGGGAGGATGAAGAACATGCTTATGGGCATGGAAATATTTTATGTGAGAAGTTCAGGGAGAGGAAAACATCTTGCTGTTTCAAGAGCTTAGGTTTTATGGGAGACAGTGTGGGAGGAAGAAACTTGCACTAATATAGCAGAGCCAGATCTTGGGGAATCTTGAATGCCATGTTAGGGTTTTTTAGCTGTCTTTGCCAGGTGGGTGAACAAAGTCCAAAGACAGTACTGCAGACAGAAACTTTAAGGAACAGATAGAGGGAAAAGAGCCAAAGAAGGAACAGTTAGGAGAGAGACTTTGTGGCAACTAATGGAGAACAGTGGTTTTAAGAGGTATGGAATCGTCAACAGCATCATAACCACAGCTTATGAAAACATTTATTCTCTTCCCTTAACTCCTTTCTCTTTAGTATTTCCTCTCCAACACCAATATAGTGAAATGAATAACACACAGTTACTATTTTGGCTTCTTGATTCCAATTTATCCATAACCCACTTCAGTCTGGTTCTTTCCCCATCACACAAATGAAATGACTGCAAATATCACCTATGATTTTCTGGTAATCAAAGGAAATAGCTGTCCTCATTCCACTTTATTTTTCTGTGGTACTCTTGACCAAATTATATCTCAAAGCTCTAATCCTATCTCCAGACTCATATATTCATCTTCCACCCCAACATCTCTGCTTAGATTCTAATAAACAAATATTACCTGCCTCAAGTTGAACTTCTGATCAGACCTCCACAAACCTATTATATGCATCGTTTTTCCCATCTCAGTTGATGGAAACTCCATCCTTCTACTGTTCAAAACAAAAATCCTAAATCATCCTTAATTCCTCTCTACATCCAGTCCTTTAATAAAATTTATTGTTTACTTTGTGGTGTGTGTTGGCATGAGACAGAGTCTCGCTCGCTATGCAGTTCAGGCTGGTCAAGATATCACTATGGAGCCCAGGCCGACCTTGAACTCACAGTGATCCTCCTGCTTCAACTTCCAAAGTTCTGGGATTACGGGTGTGTGTCACTACACCCAAGCCCAATTGTTTACTTTAAACACACATGCAATATACAATCCACTCTGATAACCATACTTGTTGGCTTGCCATTTATAAACATACTTTATAAGTATAATAATTCATGCAAATCTCATAAACACTTTGGAATCCAAGGGTCATCATTTCATTTTACAGATGATCAAACTTAGTAAGTGTCAAAGAGGTAAAGTGGCATCATTCATTCATTCATTTATCTATTCATACATTTATCCATTCTCTTACTCTTTACTGAGATCCTGCTATATTCCAGGCCCTAAACTTAGACAAAGTTCTTATCCAGTCCCAGTAAAGTTCAAAGCTGCTTGGCTTTAAGTCTAAAAATCTTTTCTTCTTTCCATAGCTGAATATGTACCATCCAATCAGGACCTTTCCATTTCTCTGTGTATATATGTATATATGTGCATGCACATGTGAGTAAATAAAAAGCACTTGGGGGAATAAGCATATTTATAATTGATCAGCCTTATAGCACTTTATGTATAGTGATTGTTACTTAACAAATATATTAAATACTGGATGGATGAATGGGAGGATAACAATAATATTGTTCCTCCTGTTCCATAGAACTATTGTGAAATTCACATGAGATTGTGGTGGAAAAAGGTCTTGGCAGAGACTTTTGACATTCTTTTTTATTGTTTGCTGCCTCACAGTCTATTTGAAAATAGGTGACGATGAACCAGGCTTGGTTAGATCCATGTCGCTACAGAGAGACCACACTTAGTTACAAGTTATGACCTCACGTGTTTTTACTTATTATCTCTTTGAAGAGATATAAATACTTAGATTTTTCTTCTCTACATACTTACCAGGTCCCAGATCAGGGGCTTAGTCTCTCATTCTTAAGACTTTATAAATCCAATCATAGATTAAGAAGTTACAGTTTAAAAAACTAAGTGAATAGCATAGAGTTACTCCGCTATCAGGTGGGAGAACTAAAATTTGTACTCAGGCCTTCTGAATCTAACACTTTTTATAACATAGTATTTTTGTGACCAAATATTTGGCCTAACTAACCATTTAGATAATAAGCAATAACAGTTAAATAGAACCTGATCACTTATGTGGTACTTTCCAATGCATTTTCCCATACTCTGAAAAGAACATAGCAAGTACAAATTGTAAATTAGGAAATCTTGGCCTAGAATGCTCCAGACATACAGAATTTCCAAGTAGCATAAAGTGAGAATAGTCATAAATCACACCCTTCTCTAGGCCCAATATTTTTGACTCCACTGTGTTCCCTCCCACACCTTTCTTTCCTTTCAGGCTACTTTGCCCCAAGAAAGCTACATAATTAATCTGTTTACATATGTCTGTCAAGGACTGTTAAAGCTCCTCAGGGGGTTATTTTGGGGGCTGTGTGAGGAGCTAAGAGGCTCCTAGTTTTTCCTTCTACCATTTTGTCATTTGCCAGGATGGGTCATAGTCTTGCTTGATTACATGGCTTTCCTTGAAAGCATGGGGACATTCTCCACTCTAGAGTTATTCCTTTTTGCAAAATGCACATTATTTGACTCCTGTCCTCTGGGGTCCAACAATACCCCTGCTTAGAAGATTAGGCGACTCAGCAGAATTTTAGGCTCCTTTAAGAGAGATCCTACCATGCCTCGGTCCTCGCTGCCTTTGGAGGGCAAGGGCCAAAATATTGGCTGTCCTTTTAGCTCTTTTGTCTTCTTCAGCTTTAGTCTTTAAGCTTTGGAATTGAGCACCCAAAAAGTCAGTTACACCAGTCTTGAAGTGGGAGTGGTATGTTTTAATTCTAACTGTTTTAATCTTTCCTGGTTATAGGACACTTTGAGATATAAAGTATGACCAGAGAACAACTACCACTTCCATTAATTATGGTTAGCATTAGTATTAGGAGTTGCATTTTGCTTATGTTGTCTTTTTTTAAAAATTAATTTATTTTTTATGTTGTCTTTTAGAAGCAGTATTCCTGTAAACTACAGTCTATTTGAGTGGTTGAGGAACGAGTTTTACAAGTTCAAGGCCAGTTTGACCTTGTCTCAAAAATTAAAAATAGAAAGACCTGGGGATATAGCACAGTGATAGAGTACCCCTGGGTTCAATCCCTAAGACCGGAAAAAACGAAAGAGTAACACTTTATTGGAAGCTTTGGAAGGTTAAATAATGAATTTGGAAAATAAGGCTTAGTATAGTGCCAGGTGCATAGAACCTTCAATAAATGATAGGTATTGCTATCATTTTCAATTCACAGATGAAGACACTGAAATTCAGAATTATATATCTGATAAATGTCAGAGGTGTGATGTGAACCCAATTAAGTCAGTATGATGCTAAATTCTATATATCTAAATATTACTAACCATAACCAATTTTGCAGATAAACAAAATCCTTGCTTATCATTTACAAATATATTAAGTTTGTTTAAATAAAGGGTTAATAAAGAAATAAAAAAAAGAAAGCTACATAAACTTTTTAACCACTAACAGTTTACCCTAAGTGTCACTGAGGCAGTGAGTTTGTTTACATACTGATTATCCCAAGCAACACTCAGTCATGTCTCATTGAAATCAGTTGATTCTTGTGCTGAACTAATTTGATAAAATTTTCACTTTTACATTTCCTGTTATATTATCTTATAAAAATTAATGAAAAATATGCAATTTTTGGTTATTCTTTATTTAAATAATTGGGCTGGTAAGTGGTTAAGGTGAGGCACTCACAGACCAGTACAGAAGAGGGCCTTTCAACTTTCCCAGATTTACAAAAGGAGATATTTTGTCATCTGAAAAAGCTATCAAGGCTCCAGGAATATGATTTGTTATGAATCAGGCCAGCTGGAAAAATATTAAACAAAATCTCAAATCCTACTGATTCTCAAGTTATAGGAAAAGAACTTCATGTATATGCCCATTGGCCTACATACAGTTTATAGTCACTCTCAGGGTGATATGACATATATCTGGGTTTTTCCATTTTTTATTTTTAGGTGTTAAGTTTAATTTTCTTTCTTTGATAATTTTTGGAGCCATGCAACTGCCACAACTCTGGCAAGTGCTAGAAATGCAATGGGATTGCGCTGAAGGGAAAATTGCCATCAGGTAAATTTAGAACTAAGTATTTGTACTCCTTCTTGGGGCTTTTAAAGGTAGGTGCTATTTCTTAAGAAATTGCTTTAATTTGCATTTCTCTGATCGCCAGATATGTTGAGCATTTTAAAATGTATTTATTGGCCTTTTGCATTTCTTCTGAGAATTGTCTGTTCATTTCAGTTACAAACAATAACAAATGCTGAGGAGAATGAGAAGGGAGGGTTCTACATTGCTGGCAACAATGTAAAGTGGTGCAACCACTATGGAAATCAGTATGGAGCTTCCTCAAAAAACTAAAAATAGAAATTCCATTTGACTCAGGTATTCCCTTTCTGGGTATCTTCCCCAAAGAGTTAAACACATCTTACCACAATGATACATGCATATCCATGTTTATAGGAGCACAAGTCACTATAGCTAAAACTTGGAAGCAACCTATATATCTATCAACAGATGAATGGATAAAGAATATATGATATTTATATATAATGGAGTACTGCGCTACAACATATAAGGATAAATTTGAGTACCATAACTTTTTCTATGATAAATACAAAGTACAAATAATTTTTAAAAACAAAAATAAAATGTAATAGAAAAGGAGACAGATCTTCTGCAAATAGGATGGGGATCTAGAGATGGAGGCAGGGGAAGGGGCATAAGAAGAGTTAAGATATGTTAAGTATATATACCTATTCTCTAACATGAATGTACACATCATGTACTACAAATATGTACCAATAACATTTTTTAAGGAAACTTGCCTTAATTACTGAGGTATAAAAATCAAGGAGTAAACAGCTTTATGGAATTTATATTAATACACAATAGGAATGAGTAGTAACGTTTATTTAAAAAGTGAGATATTAAAAAAAGAACTATTATTAATTTCACTATACTCAGATTCAGTTATGTTCAGTTTAACAAACATTGCAAGTACAGCATAATTGCATTATTTTAAGTATTAATACTATCGTATTAGGAAGTCACATGAATTGAAGACTGCAAAGCACATTTAATTCAATAATTCTCTTGTTTATTAATTCAAAAATATTTATTGACCATAGACTTTGGACCCAAATCAAGGTGTAAATCAGCTATCTGTTACTTAATATCCCCGTGCTATTATTTTATGTCATTATTATCACCATATATCAGATCCTTTCTGAATACCTGGAAAACAAATAATAAGGGAATAAAGGTCTACACTTTCATGGAGTTTGAATTCAAGTTATTTCCATTTCCTGTTTTTCTGCTGCTCATTGTGATTGTCAATCTAATTGCTACAACATTACTTTTCCTTTTCTATTTTTCTTCTTATATTGCACTATGGAATATGAAGATATCCACACAGGTTAATCATAAAAATATCTGAAGCAAGAATCAACAAACACTGAATGAGAATTTAATGATGGTTTTGAGGACCTATGAGAAGGAAGAGGGACTTACCTTGAAGGAGTTGAAGCAACAAGACACAACTTTGCAATAATTAAATAGCGTGTGGTAGTGTTTTTTGTTGTTTTTGTTTATTTGTTTTATTTTGTTTTGTTTTAGCTTAAAATCTCTGGAATTGGCACTCAGTGGTCAAATTCCTGCCCTACTTTAGTGTGGTGTGTCATTTTACTCAAACAAAATTTAAGTGATCTCCATCTATGTAAAATATCCTTTACCAAATGCTAGGGATCAAAGAATAAAGTAATGTTGCTGTTCTCAAGAAACTTACCAAAGAAACATATTTTAAAAAAAGTATAATACAATTCAGACTGTAGTAATGCTATGAAAGAAATACAAGCAGTGATAGAAAGAAAGAGTAATGCATTAACTTATTTAATAAAGAATTATTGAGTGTCATCTATGCATCAGGCACTGTTAGGTGCTGGCAATACCATAGTAAAAAACAAAACAAAACAAAATAGGACTCCTGCTCACATAAAGCTTACATTGTAGGGGAGAAAGAAAATTAATTTTAATAATAAAAATAAATAGATGAGTTCAGATGGTAATGAATACTATGAATAAAGTAAATCCTAGTGATTTCAATGATGCTCGTTTTGGGGGTTATGCAACTCTTGACTGAATAGTCAAGGAAAAGTTCTGTGATGAGCTAACAATGAGGAATAAATGACCAGAAAACCACCTTAAAACCAGAGTAAGTATCCTCAATATGGAGAGGTTGTTCTAGGTATCTTCTGGGCTTTTTTTTTTCACATGTACTCTCCACCCTTCTCAGGTCTGCACTTTGACTCAGAAGGCTTACCTGTATATATTAGGTAGAGTCATAGAGAATTGCTGATTTTGGCAAGTTGTTCAACACATTTCCAGAAAAGGGTTCCCCTGCCTTTTAGCTTCCAGGTTAAGCTTAGACAATAGGGAGTGCCAGCAGGTCATAGGAAGGAGGGAGGAAAGAACTTTTTTATTATATACTTCTTTAGCTTCTCCCTGTGGGGTCACTTTAGCCTAGTTATGTCCCTTAATCCAGCTTTGTGAGCTCCTGTCAGGTGACTAACTCAACAGAACTCTGTTATTTTAGTGGCTAAAAAATTTCTTTCCTCCCTTTGCACTTTCAGGTCTTGGGTGGTAACAACACCCTAATATTACTATCTCCAGGTATTATATTATATTTCGTGCTTTCCATGTAACCTACCAAAATCATTCCTATAAGAAATCTGATATAGGAAATAAGCTTAGAATATCTGAGAACACTTCAGAGGCTAGTGTGGCTGTTGTATAATGAGAAATTGAGAAATGAGAAGGGAAAAGACTGTGCAGTTGTAGAGACAGGCAGAGATCAAATTATGCAGGACCTTATAGATTACATTGTTCTATTCATCAACTTTACATTGCTGACAAAATATCTGAGTAAAAAGACTTAAAGGAAAAGAAGTTTATTTTAGTTCATAGTTTCAGAAGTTTCAGCCCATGATCAGCTGGCTCCATTGCTTTTAGGCCTGCAGTGAGGCAGAAACATCATGGTGGAATGGTGGGGCTAAGGAAAGCTGTTTACTTCATGGAAGCCAAGAAGGGTGAGGGAAGAGAATATACCCTTCAAAGGCATGCCCAATAACCTACTTTCTCCTACAGTTTCCACCATCTCCCAACAGAATCATCAGCTGGGACCAAGCTTTCAACAGTTGAGCTTCTGAGAAACATTTAAGATACAAATCAAAATATTCTGCTCTAGCCCTCAGTGACTCATATCCATATCACAATGCCTGGCACTAATCTCATTACAAATCATATTCTCTTTGGCCTCAACTTTAAGTGAGTTCTTTTTCTGGCCAACCTACAAGTTTAAAAAAAATATTTCTACTCTCTGGTTTTTTCCAATTCTCACTGTAAATCGGGCTAAAAGAGCCCTTAATACTCAGGCCACAATCTGAATACAGTGCTGCTTTGAGCATTCCTCTTCCAGATCAATTAGCCCATCACCTTTATGTTCAACCTCTCACAAAGTCTAGGGGAATGGACAAAAATGTAGATAAGTTCTTTACCAGAATGTATCAAAAATGGTCTCCAGTCCCATTTCCAGTGGAGTCCTCTTTCCCACCTAAAACCTCATCCACATAGTCTTTATTGTCCACATTTCTATCCACATTTTGGTTTCCTGAGAACCCACAAGAATCTCCAACTAGGCTCTACTTATAACATCCTACAGCGTATTTAACCTGCTTCTCAAAATTTTTTTTCCAAATTTCTTCCTCAAACCAGTGCCAAAGGCTTCTGAAGCACATCATTAAGTATAATCACAGCAAGAACTCCACTTCTTGCTATCAATTTTCTGTTAGTCAGCTTTCCATCACTGTGACAAAATACCTGAGAAAAACAACTTGTAGGAGAAGAGGTTTATTTTGTCTCATGTGGTCAGAAGTTTCAGCCATGGTCAGCTTGCTCTGCTGATTTTAGGCTTGTGGTGAGACAGAAACATCACGGTGAAGGGGATGTCAGCAGAAAGATGCTCATCTCATGGCAGCCAAGAAGCACAGAGAGACTGGGAGTGGGGACAGGGAGAAAATGTACCCTTCAAAGGCATGCCCCATGACCTACTTCCTCCAACTAGACCCTACCTTTTAGAATTTCTACCACCTCCCAATAGCACTGTCATCCCGGGACAGAGCTTTCAACACCTGAGTGTTTTGGGGGACATTTAAGATACAAACTATAATAATTATGGTGACAAGTTTGAATGTTACTTTAAGTGTAATGAGAACATACTGGAAATAGAGAAAGAAGGGATATTTAGATCTACATAAGTCAATGTAGAAACACCATGAAAGAATGAGACTTAAGAGATGTGTGCAATACTGGTTTATAGGGGAAAAAAAAGGAACATTTCAGACAAAAGTTCTAGTAGTCCCATACAGTCAGAGGAAAGAGATTGGTGAGAGACCAAGCTACAGTCCTCAGAACCTCATATGATGACTATTAAAATTGTGCAGCTTCTAATAATTTGAAGGATACTGAACTCTATAAACACTACATTTTATACTGAATATTAACTCTAGGAATTTGGTGTATTAAAAGATAAAGGCAGACTGATAAAAATGTGCTAACTAAAATTTTTTACCAAGCTAAGTAAACAAAGTTCAAGTCATTTTTTAAAAATAATTTTTCATTTGGCCTAATCTTCTCCCCAAAACAGTTTCACCTGTTCAACAATGTTTGGCTACTCATTTTATAAGTCAAAAGCCAAACAAAACTGTGGCACTGCATTTGAGACTTTTGGGTCAAAATCTGTCAATAATCCTAAATCTGTCTCTTCTTTTCTAGTTGGGAAGGCCTCCAAACTCTCTTTAATACATGCTGCATTTATTCTCACCTGCAAACATATCCTGTCTCTTTTGCCTCACTGTCTTCATTCTCCAAAATGCTATGATTTGTCCCCCAAGAGTCTATGCTTTTCAAGCTTGATCCTCAGTCTGGCAGTGTTGAGAGATGGTATAGAATCTGGAGCCCTGTAGGTCTTTAGGTCACTGGAGGAGCCTTCCTCAAAAGAGATTAAGGTAGCTTCTCTGGAACCGCAACTTGTAAGGGCCAACCTGATCCCTGAATCACTCTCTGACTTCCTTTTCAGTCTCTCACTCTCACAGATGCTCGCACCATGATGCCTTTAGATTATCTCTAGAGACTGAACCAGCATCTTGAACTTTCAGCATCCACAACTGTGAACTACATGAATATCTTTTTTATAATAAAGGTACTCTGCCTTATGTATTTTGTTATAGTAACAGAAAACAGACTAGTACACCTATAAACACAATGTATAAAGAAGAAATATGTATTTAGACTAATGCATATTTAATTTCTAATTATAGCTCTGTCACTCATTAGTTGAGTGATTTTGGATAAGTTGTTAAAATTCTTGGAAACTTAGTTCCTGCATTTATAACGTGAAATACTATTTGACCTCATGTAAGTAGTGAAAGAGTGACTTCAGTGTGAACAAAGAACCTAGCATAGCATCAGGCACATAAATGCCCAATAAATACCATTTTCTTTCCCTTCTTTTTTCCTGTCTCTATTCTTGCAATAATGTTGGCACCATGAAATTTACTATTAAATAATATCCCTGGACAGTAGTCACAAAACTTTTTATTTCATATGCTAGTTCTATTATCTGAGGAGTATCAAAATATTTATTAAGAATATACTTAATATAATAATAAAATACCATATATTATAATGAGGAAAAATTTAATAATGCACACGTTATTTTCATACTCCTTTATATTATTCTCAAAAAACCTTGTCCAGGGCCAGGGATTTAGCTCAGTGGTTCCACTGCCTGCCTGCATGCCTCGCAAGCAGAAGGACCTGAGTTCGATCCCCGGTACCAAAAAAAAAAAAAAAAACACCTTGTACAATGGGCAAGTCAGATAGCATTTCTATTTTACAGGTGAAGAAATAGGCTTGGATATATTCCAAGATTGGTGCATTTTAACCTAATCTGTAGCATAGAAAAAAATAAACATAATCCAGGTCTTTCACTTCCTTTATGAGGCTTCCTTCCACTCCATTCCTCTAAGACTAGAATATGGATTAAATGGGAAATGTCACTCCCTCCAAACACCTCTCATGGCTTCAGGGCAAGTATTCTGTGATACATGCCCTCTTCGGACCTCCCAACACTTTTTGTTTTTTGGTACTGGGTCCAAACTCGGGTCCTTCTGCTTGCAAGGCAGGTGAGGCAGGCAGCGGAACCACTGAGCTAAATCCCTGGCCCCCTCCCAACACTTTTATCTCTCTGTCTCATTCATATTGAACCTATTACTTCTTGTTCCTGAAACACATCAGATTGTTACTCTGGGCACATACTGCTGCCTTTGCCTGTAATGCCCTTTTCATAAGTTCCTCAACACTCAGGTAACACTGCTTCATGAGTTTTCAAAATTCAATTCAAAGGATATCTAGGAGCCTTTCTTGACACCCATGTAAAATGGTTTCCTCATCTTCTGTGCTGTTAGATATAGCCTTGTAATGAACCATTGTGTCTTGCAGTTGATAGAACTGTATTTATCTCTTCATCAGCTGTATTTTCTGTAGTCCTGAATATCTCTGCCAATGAACTACAAGTTCCACAAGGGCAGGGCACATGCTAAATTTTCACACCCCCTAGTGCCTAGACAGGGCCTGGCATGGAGCTGGCACTCAGGGAATATTTAATAATATGATGAATGAATTAAATTTCCTACAGCTTTTTGGGTTCAACCCAGAAGGCTTACACATAAAAAGAAAAAGTAACTCACAGATCTCCTCAGGAAGGAGTCAGTCCAAAGCATCTACATGCATTAAGGCACAGGGAGTAAAGTAAAAAACAAAACAAAAGCAAAGATACAGAACTCAGCAATTACTGGAATTACTTCTCTTTGGGAAACAGCTCTGAACATGTCATTTTCCCAGCAGCAATTCTCTCAATGTTTTATCTCCATATGCCATTTGCCAAACCCAGGCTAAGCTGGTTAGCTAATGGAAAATAACCTTAATGCTACTGGATATGGTTCTGCGGGTGAAAAAGGGAGGTCATCCATGTTGAAATGCATTCTCCCAGTCCCATTCACAGATTTGACAATGAGTGACTACTCTCACAAGTTCTCTGAGCCTTGGTTTATACAAGAGGTACAGTTTATATCCCATCTTACCCTTAATACCAGCAAAACTAATCATGATATGAGAAAAGAAGTGAAAATTTTCTCTGAACACTATTTACCTGAACTATTCTAGACCCATGGAAAGAATATTGGCAAAAAAAATTTAATATTTGACCCCAATGTGGCTGATAATGGCTATCCATAAGCACCAGGAGCTATGCTGGAACTCAAAGACACAGAAAGATGGCATGAAAGCCTAATTTAAAAGGCCATAGGGGCAAGAGGCCTTTGGGTACTTCAGTCAGTCCATCACTATGGACACCTCCCAAAGCATTGATATGGCATAGAAAGCAAGGATTGCTTTTCTGGACTCCAACACTGGAACAAAATAGGCATTTCATCATTTCTAGAGGGAAGGGAGAAAGGAAAGCAAGCAGGAAAGAAGAAAAAAAGATAAGGAAGGAAGGAGTGAGGGGGAGGGCAGACAGTTTAGATTCAAACACTTGTGTTTAAAAGCACCCAGAATCTATAATTTAACTAATGATAAATTATTTAATGATAAATTATTTAATGATTTGACCTAGGTATTTTGACTGAGGAGCCTGTGATCTAACCACAATGAGTGAGATCATCTATTTAAAGAGCCTAGCAGTTAGAGGAACCACAAAATCTGTGTGTGATCGTTCCAGTAGCTCTGTCAATTAAAAAAAAAGGATATAGGTCTGGTTTAATAAACTACTGAGTAAAGAAGTAAACTAATATAGTGAAAAGGGGAAGAACCAAGCTGAGAGGAGAATCTGCTGTTCCCACATAGCTGGCTAAGAGAGTGAGGAGTTGGTGGCTATAAGGTGGGATGCTGGGGGTTTAATATCCTATTTCATCAGAGTACTTGGCATGTTGACACTACTGTCCTGATCTCATTAACAGAACACTGAGAAATGCTCAAGAGCCATCCCAGGGAGTGCGATAGGGCTTGTCGGGCTACACTAAGCTCCCAATATGGCCCTATAATTGGACTCCAAAAGATAGCTTCTTCATTACCTACCATCATTATAGCTATTCTAAAATTCTGATTATGAAGGCACAGATTAGTAGTAGTGAGGTGCCTTGGGGCCCAATCCTAGTAAGAGAATACAGAGAATCATAATTCATCAGCTTCAACAAACTCATAATGCTGAAGACAGCACAAAACCAATTCTTCTGACTTGACTGAGAAGCCACAGAGAAAGGGGTAGCCTCAGGGAAGAAGAGGTCATAAGGGGAAGAACAGGAGGCAGTCTTTCTGTCCACACAAAAGAGCTTTCACTGAAATGACTCTTAATCATCCTGCAGGGTGATATCTCAAAATGCAAATCCTGGAGACTCTTGGTACTAGAGTACAAGTGCCTAAATTATCTGAAATTTTAGGTGACTTTCTTTAGGTCATGTAGATAGAATAGAAAGGTAGGATTGAAACTCAGAGTTCTGCAAGGTATCCAGTGAAAGCTGTACTCTTTAAGCCACTCAGCATCTTGAAGGTCATCTACTAGGAGGCTTCACATGCTTGTTTACTTAAAAAAATGGGAGGAAGACTAATTATAGTGCACTGAGAATGAACTATTGATGTACAAATGCAATTAGGAAAAATAAATTCAATGCATTTTTGGAAAAAGTGGAGAGCCCGTGGGCTTAAAGGATGGATAGCACTTCGAGCAGAGGAAAGAAGGAAGTGAGAAAGCACTCTTGTCAGGTCTTAGACTGGGCAAGGTGATTCCAAGACCCTACTGTGCACAAAAACAAATATATATTTCAGAAAACAATTGCAAACCAACTTAGAAAAGGCAGTAGGATGCAATGCAAAGAACCCGGGCCACAAAATCATGAGGGTGGACCTGGCTTTGCCACTCATCAGTGAGTGACCTTGGATAGATTATCTTACTTTTTTTTTTTCGTATTATCATTAGACATATAACTACTTTGCAGGGCTACAGTAGGATAAAGTTAACATACGTAAAATGCCTAGTATGTTCTTCCAATATAGCAGTATTTAATAAACTTCAACTAATACACTTGTTACTATGTTACTAATGCTATTGTTACTATTATTATTGATTCCTCATAATGTGAGAGACATGTCACTGGAATATTTACATAGTGGTTTGCAGAATTTGGCTATTTCTTTAAAGAAATTTTGGCTTTGCTTTTAGGATATTGGACACTGTATTTGTTTCCCTGATGTGAATGTACTCAGCTTCCATGTCACACCCTATTTGCCTACTGTGAATATACTTCTGAGGGGCAGATAGGAATAATTTTGTTGGGACTTTTGACTAAACCAGAAACTTCTGGCCAGGCTCAGTAATGACTTCTTACTATGGTAAATGAAGACCCTGTCTTTGGTCCCACATTTCAGAGTTTCATTTCGAAAACTGTCTAAGTGCCTCTCTATAGCCTGGGTTGGCTATGCAGTTCAAGCAGGATATCATGAGCCTAGGCTAGGTTCTTCTGGATGTTGGTCACTAGAAGTGCCTAAATGTCAGTGTTCTAAGTCCTTCTCTCATGCCTATGATCAACCAGGACTGGTGGTGACAACTTAGCAGAGTACCCCAAATATGGTTGGAAGATGCACTTACCAATGTTTGTGCTATAAAATTCTGAATGATACATGCAATATAGCCAGAAATTGAACTACCATTCACATTTTTCTATATATTCTATATGTTCTTGGTTCATCAACAAAGCATCATAAGAACCTTTAAATATTTTTTGAGACAGGAGCTTGCTACACAGTCCAGGTTGGTCTTGAACTCACTGTGTAGTCCAGGGTGTCCTCAAACTCACAGAGATCCTCCTGCCTCAACCTCCTGAGTACTGGAATTATAGGTGAATACTACCACTCCTGGCTTAAAAACTTTTGAAAGAGCCACAAGAAAATAGTATTTGGGGCTGGGGATTTAGCTCAGTGGCATCGCACCTGCCTTGCAAACACAAGGTCCTGAATTCGATCCCTGGTACCAAAAAAATTTTTAAAAACAGTATTTGTGGAGGCATCATGAATAATGATGTAGCTAACATTAAATGGTACTAGGAAACTGCAGAGGCTAGATATCTATTGTTTTGATATAAACATGTTTCAAAGAGTATGCATCAATGTTGCCACATTTTCTCTGTGTGAGAGATATGAAATTAATCATGAACTATGCACTTGACATTGAAGAATATGAAAGGATGTTGCCTGGATACCACATGTGTATTAACTGAACCATAAACAAACACATAATTATCTCTTCTCTACCCATTATTCTAAATCCCTATTTAAATGCATGAACCTCATATGGGTCTATGAATTTTATAAACTGTTTATTTAGACAGGGGCCTGACATGGGGGAAGTAGTCAGGTCCATATGTAGCTAGTGACTTAACCAACGGATCTCCTCATCAGAGAAATGACAAAGGAAATCATCTGAGGATTGAAAATTGTTATCCCTCTGTTACAGCTGAAGGGTCACAACAGGTCCCATTCACAGAAATATCAAGATTAACCTTAAAAATAAAGTTACAAAGCAATCTTTCACAATTTGTACTTGTATTAACAATAGAAAGAGCAAGCAGAAAAAAATTTATGTTCATTCTAAATTCTACAATGTAAAGGCAAAATATGTAGAAAAAGACTAAAAGGAAAAAGGATAAAATATCGAGGAGCCACTTTCACAGGTACTTACTTCTTTCTCAATTTGCTATGATAAACATGCTATTTCCACTTTATCTTTCAGCTCACTGATCTTTTTCAGCATGCTTCTCTTCTCAGCTCCCTCTGTTCTGTTTTGCCTATAGACTCCTTCCCCTCAAGTCCTTGCCTTCATTTATCTAAAACCTATCATCTTTGAGATTCCATCAGACATATCATTCCCTTCAGGTCCCATCTCTGACCCCACAAAGTTGTTAATAAATGCTCTTCTAATGGACTTCCACCTTATTTATAGATTCCTATTACTCTACCTGTAACTAAGTGTGACAACTTCTTCCTTCCAGTGTTGTAGTCCTGCAATGCCTATCACAGTGGCTGGCCAACTGGAGATGCCTAGAAGTATTTGTGAAATTAATAGATGGATGCAAATGAAAAAGACAATTTAAAATTCCTCTTAAAAATACATATACATGAGCTGAGGAAACTCAGAATTTTTTGTCACTGTTGTTTATTTGTTTCTCGTTGATAAAGAAAAGTTGCTAATGCAGTACTTCAGTTAGTAAACAACCTGTGTAACTATATACTCAGTGTCCAGGAATTCTATGGGGCAGTATTAGGCAAATAAATTCTTAAGAACACTAATTCCATGAGATACTCTGGGGCCAGGGAAGAGTCTATAATCAAATAAGTTCAGGAAATGCTATATGCGCTGTGCCCCCTCTAAAGAATTACAATGTGTATTAGCATATTTCAGTCTTGTAAAAAGTCCTGTTGTAAAGTATTTGGTTTATTTATTTTCAATCCAAAAGCTCTCACATTTATTTAAATATGAATCCTTCTTTTATGAAATATCTATTAACACTTATTTCCCAGAACACTTTGGGAAATGCTGGGTTTAAGAGATAAGGCTTTCAGAGAAAAGAATTCTCTTCTTATGGTGAAGGCAAAACACATGAAAAATACTGGAAAGGTATAGGAAACAAGAGATTTTCCCTCAAAAATACTAATAAAATATAACATTTATTGAGTATGTACTATGTGGTAAACAGTATACTAAATATTTTACATATGTTGGCTGAAGGACCCTTGTTAGCAAGACAGACTCCATATTGCTGCTTGACCCACCTGCCTGCCCTTTAGATGAACTCAGAAGGAGGAAGCTTAGAAACCTCCTCCCCTTAGAGAGTCTCTTAGAAACAACAATTAATCAACTATTGTTTTACAAAGGTTCTAACAGCAGGACGTTCCCGCTTCTGTACCTTTTGTTTGCTTTACTAGTTCTATCCCATAGGGGGGGCCTAGAAACTGTTGGCCTCAAAGATGTATAAAACATGTTTGGCAACCCCCAGTCAAGGCTCGAGTCTGATGCTCGGCTCGGGTCCCGGCCGGTAATAAACTCCTGTGTGGATTTAATATCGGTCTCTGGTTGGTTCTCTCTCGCTGGGTGTAACATTAGGTTGTTTAAATTTTATAACAAATCTAAGAATAAGAAACCATTATTCCCACTTAATGACAAGGAGATTAAACTTTAAATGAGGTAAGTATTCTGTGGGCTACAACATACCACATCTCTGGGTTACCTCAGACTCCTCCTCTTTACTGTGCTACCACCACTGAGTGGCACAAACCCTAATTTCCCTGGTGGAACAGGTGATGGAGTGAGAGCACGCCCTTCTTTTTTATTCCTCTTCTCTTTACTTTCCTTGTATTCCCTACCTTTCTTTTCCTTTCTTTTATCTCCTTTCCCTTCCTTTCTCAGATGCCTTGAATGTCTACTTTGTCTCAGTCATATGTGGGCCCTGGAGTTTCAGAAATAATCCTCAAAAAGCCTCCAGTCCGGTCCATCAAGTGAATCGGTTTCCAAGGCCCAGGGGGATGAGAGGAAAGTTGACCCTATAGATTATATCAAGAACATCCATATGACTTCAGAGAAGGAATGAAAGTCCTATCTAGGGCTGCTTCCTACACATTTCTGAGGCTGAATCTTCATTCAGAACATTTGGCAGCATAGGAGAGGGGGTGGAAAGCTTCATGTGCAAATCACCAAAGTAAGACTTTTCATTAACTAGGTTTATTAGTGGAACCTGGGGGATAAGCACACCTGTCCCCTGTTTTAAACATTCCCCAGAGTTCTGGGAGATGAGCAATATGGCAAGGATCTATCTAGGGAAAAAAGTATAAAGTTTCATTCACATAGGAGCAGTAAAATAAATATAATTTAAGGTAGAAAAAATTTTGGTTCCTATTTTTAAGTAAGGTAATAACTTCTATGTGTCTCCTTAGATCATACTGCCAATCACACTGCTCTCTGAATGTCTGCCTCACAATCACGCTAATTCACTGAGAAGTAGGGCTTTTTCTTCTTTTCTACCACAGCCTGTGGCACATTTCTTGCCCCTGAATGAATGTTTGAAGAGGAAATATGGAAAGAAGAAGGTAGGGACCAATAGAGGGAAGAGACTTGGATAAGATAATGGAGTAATAGGTTAAGGAAAGTTCAGGGCTTTGATGCCTGAATCCTGTGGTAAAGGTTCAGGTTTAGGGAAACATCCATTACTTCTTCACAGTTGCCACATGATGCCTTCGTCCCCAAAATAATCTTGGGCTGACCCATGGAGGCATTTCTGATCTCTCCTGTTGATAAGGAGTCTCAAGCCAACCATCCGTTTTGCTGAAGACTGTTACTGAGGGGAGAGGAGAAGGTAAGACTCTGCTTTAAATTCAGCTACTGTTGTATAAAGAATAATGCACATGAAAAATTGATCATGACACTGCACCCAGAAAAATATTATTTATAATGCAATATCTAAACACACACTATATCCGTTTTAATGATGAATAGAAACTCAAGGTCATAGCAAGTGGAAATCAGTTCAACGACACCAAAGCGAAGAGAAACTTTGTCCACATGCATCACTCCATGATAGCATCCTTTATTCCACTATCTAACAGAGTGAGAAGTCTTTCTATCAAGAGAGTGAGCAAAGCTTTTCTCAATAGGAACATTTCAAGCCACTAGGCAGTTTCAGAAAAGAGCAAAATCGAAACATACTAGCCCTCTTTTTTTTCTAATTTCCTCATCTTTAAAATGAGGATAACAAGGTCTAAACTATTCCTGAGCCTTTACTTCCCCATCTACAAGACTTCTAGATGATCTCCAAATTAACAAATTCCAATTCTGAGTATTTGCAATCATGTAGTTCATGTAAATTACTAAAAGCATTAAAACTAGACTCTTTTGACAGACTTGGATTCACAGGCAGCTCTCATACATATTTATAGCAGGACAATGATCAAGTTACTTAACCCCTCTAAACCCCAGATTCCTGAGTGATAAAATGAGACGACAACAATACCTACCTCAGAGATTTCTTGTAGGTACTAAGCAATTCAAGATAACACTGCTAGTAAGAAGAGGTGCAGAAATCAAGTCCAGAACTATTTAACTTCAGAATATGCTCTTTTCACTGCAACAGTGGGGAATACCAACATGAACAAATGTCTACAGAGCTAAGCAGAGTGCAATAGAAGCAGGGGCATTCTACTGTTCAATGCCAGAGGCAAAAAGAAATAATACTTTCGAAGAGTGAAAGCAGTAAGTTGTTACATCACAAAAAGAGCTCTAGAGTCAGAGGCCAGCTATTCAAACATTTAACCTTTTTAAATCTGAGCTTTTTCCTCTCATATAACGTGGACAATAACAGTACCTGCTTGACAAAGTGAAGAGTACAAGAGTATAAGAGTAAGTTCAGAGATAAGGTAATGTACCTAATCACTTAGCATAGTACCCAGAACATAAGAGCTCAACAAATTAAAGTTATTACTATTAATGGTAGGTTTTTGAATTACATCAATATTATCATTAATGATCAAAACTTCTAGAATGACCTCAGGAGTCGAGTCCAAAAGATGCTGGCAACACTAAAATAATCAGGAGCTCAGAATAGCATTTTCCAGTGGCTTTTCAACTTCTATATCACAAAAAGAAAAAGTCTGGAAACCACATGCTTTGGCCTTCAACCACACCTCATTCTCAGAGGTATTATTTATATTTCAGATTTATTATTATCTTCCATGGTGATGACATAAAATAACCTTCCATTCTCTTCCACGTTAAGAGTACAGCACTTCTTGGCCCCATAAATAATTCAGAGCTATATTAATATTTTAAGAAGAATAAGCAATATATTTTTGTCCCTAGAAAAACCAAGAGGATTGAAATTAGTTATTTGTAGCCGAAAACTTAATTGAGTCAACATATTGATTGTTTTTTCTCCCAGGTTTTATTGCCCACACAATGAAGAGCAATGCCTACTTCCATTCCAAATGCTGCATACTTAATTATATTTGCTAGATTTTATTATTATGAAAACTCAAATGCATCCAACCATGAACTTAAATTCTCTTACTCATTTGATACTAAACCTAGAGCCACACCCCTTTCCTTACAATAGTGCACTCTCCTTCATGCAGAATTTTTTTAAAGTGATGAATGCAAATTTTCATAAATATCAGATGTGTGAATTAGCAGTTACAACCTGGATAAAGAAAAAGAAGGGAACTATAATTTATTTTTTTCCTATTTTGATTCAGATCTGTGTGCATGATCTTAGTCTTTAAAGTAACATCTGGTGTAGGCAGTATCTTCTGAAGATACCTGTGAGAAAATTGAGGTTTGAAGAATTTCAGTAACTTTTTAGAGACACAGAACCAAAATGCACATTTAATCCTGAAACTCAAATTTCTTCATCTACCAGACAGCCTCACAGTGCTAACAATGATAATAATATCCAAGACCTATTGAGCATGTACATGAGTCAGTCACTGTTTTGTTTATATCCATTAATTCATTTAACTATCACAACAATCCTTTGAGATAGGGACTACTGTTATCCTATTCTACAGTGCAGAAAAATAAAGGTAAGAGTTGAAGTGACTTGCCCTGAAATAAGGTGGTGGAACTGGGATTGCAAGTCATACAGTTTGACTCCATGGCCTTATCTTTCCTGCTACCTAAGCTAAATTTTCAGACACCCAAACCTAGAAAACAAGGAAGTGGGGTTTCATAAGTAATTGCATAAAGTAAAATTACCAGGAGGCCATCTTCTCACCACTAAATGAGACTCTAAATACATACCTAATGAAAATAAGGTGACCATGATAGGTAACTTACAGATAAGTTGAAAGGGTTACAGATTTGGATGTGGTCGATTTTTGGATATGGTCTAGGATCTTTACTACAAACACGATCTCCTGGAGTGATCTTGACCTGTCCAGCAAAGGACCAAAGTCTCTAGTTATACCCTACCTTCTTTCAAATTGCATCTGCACAGGGTCTTACATAACCACAATTCCATAAGGAGAAAGAATGTGTTCAGAGTTATCTGAGTGGTCACATCACAAGTTGCTCTTCATTTGGCAAGGTAGATCAGTTCTCAACTTGGTAAGTGGGCTGAATTTAAATGAAAAGTGAGAAAAATATCTTATTTTTGGTAGAGCTGCACCCATGTAACCATACCTTAATACACCTGTGCATGCATACTGAGGGCTCCTGGTCTTTTCACACACAGCACACATTATACACGGCAGAGTTGTTACAGTCTGAATCTGAAAACATACCCTTTGCAGACAGACAATCCATCTGCTTATAGACAGGTGGACTTAGCTCAAGTAGGGAGAATCTAGATCCACAGATATTTATTGAGTATCTGCAAAGTGTCAGACCTTATGCTGAGTTTCAGCTGGCTCTATCCAGATGGGAAAGAGAGAAAAAGATGGACAAAGAACTCACAGTGCTTTTAATGACCTTATTTCAGAAAGGACATATCATCATTAATATTTTTTTCATCACACATACTAACACTATGGTACAATATGGGAGGCGATTACACCAGAGTTGAGGTTGAGGATCATTAAGAATCATCTTGAAAGGCTAGTTACTATAAATGGCAAGCACAATATAATTATGCAACTGAAAGCTATCTTTAAACATTCAGAAAAAGTCCTTTGGAACTTGCAAACAACTAAAATAATTAATTTTATTTTCATTTACATTGTTTTTTGAATGAATTTGGTTCAAATCAGAGCTAATTATATGTAAGATTTTCAAGTTCATAGGACTTTCTTAAATTTTGTTGATCAACCCCTCAGGATTCCTACAGATAAAGTAATCAGAGAAATCTAAGCCTCACTGATTAGAGTGGACCAGATTCAGTACTTATTACTAGTAGTGCTAGAATTATCCTGAGTTTTACAGATGTCACCTCTTAACTTCTAAATTTCTATTCTAGACTGTCCCATGTATTTGCCTTTGCCTGACCCTTTGTGATTAGCAATTCTCTTAGCTCATCTGCTGGATTTTTTTTTAATTCCATAATTCACTCAAGATTCTGTCTCTCTCAATTTTCTCTTTTAGTTCTCCACACTGCAGTCTACCCACAGGGTACTGACATATTGCACTGTTCCAACCACAGATTCTAAGATATTGCTTCCTCCTCAGAGCTTAGCAGTCCCTCTCAGGATCCTGCTTTCTGGAAAGGAGTTATCTGAGAATCACTTTCTAATTGTATGGTCTTGAGCAAATTTCAGCTTTTTCCCTTCCTGAGTCTTATTTTTCTATCTGCAAAATGAAGATAAATTTACTCAGCTAGTCAGCCAGCACGATCACTTACTAGCTGTTTGACTTTGTGAAGTTATTTGAGCCTGATTTTTCCTAATCTGGGTAGTAGAGGTAATGATACCTTTTTCAGAAGGTTGTAAAGATTGAGATAATATATATTAAGCACTTGACATATTGGCCAGTACATAGAATGCAATCAATAAACACTGGCTATTTATGTAAATGACTATTATACCATACTGTGATTATTACTATATCGCACTTTTACGATGTCCATGAAAATTACTCTGTCCAGCATTTGACACCCCACCCCAAAATGTCTTTGCTTTATATTTCTGTAGTTACTTTAAAAGGAACATTATATATTTGTGTGTATACATTCCAGAATGAGTCACATGACCTTATACCATGCTCGGTAAATGTTTGATATGTGAATATAGAACAAATGGATGAATGCTTTATATTTGCTTAAAATTAAGGATGAGGACCAAAATAATTCCCCAACTAGCATCCAGATTTTCATTCAACATAGTTTTCTTCAAGTTCATATTTAATGAATATCCAAACAAATCTGCCATTCCTGCCAAACCAGTGTAATAAGCATATCCTTTGAACTGTGTGTAATAGCAGACTGAGTTTGGGCTTTGAAATGTTTGACATGGACTTTAGTAATGATTCCTTCATTTATTATTTGTGAGACCTAAGGAAAGTCCCTAAATTGTCCTAATTTTGGTTTTCTCCTCTGTAAAATGGAAGTAATAGTCTGCAATATCCTAGTAAGATTTTGATAAAGTGATGAATACAAAAATTTATACCACAGCAACTGACACATAATAAAAAATCAATAATCATGTATTCCTTGGTATTTTGCTTAAGATACTCTTCTGAAAAGCAATTTAATAATATAAATCAGTTATCTTCTTTTCTAGGCAGGAATTCTACATCTGAGAATTTTCTTCAGGAGATTATGTATAATATATATATCTTTTATCAAGCTGCATTTTAAATTTTTTTATTAGTACATGTTTGTGATAAATAGTGACTACATTCACCTTGGGCATTTGATACACACAAATATCGCATCTTAATCATTTTTACTCTATCCACACCTTTGCCCTCTCCTCTAGCTCCTTCCTCAGGTCCCTTTCCCATCTATACAGAGTCTACCTCTCTGGTTTTAACATGGCTATTTTATTTTCCTCTTTAAATCATTTATATTTTGGGTCTGTCATATTAGAGAAGCCATGCATAATTTATCTTTTTGTGACTGACTTATAACACACTTAGCACTATGATCTCAAGACCCATCCATTTTCCTACAAATGATTTAAATTTATCACTATTAAGGAGTGAGAAGTATATACTGTATACCACATTTTCCTTATCTATTCATTTGTTAACATGCATATAGGCCACTTTCATAACTATTGTGAGTTGTACTACTACTAACACAGGTATGCTTGTATCACTGTAGTATGATGCCTTTAGCTCTTTCAGGTAGATACCAACAGGAACAGTAGGTCAAATGGAATTTATATTTTTAGTTTTTGAGGAATCTCCATACTGATTCCCAAAGTGGTCATACTAGTTTGCATCCCTACCATTAATGTAGAAGGGTTCGTTTCCCCTGCATCCTTGCCAGCATTTGTTTTTTGAGTTCATGATGGTATCCATTCTAATGGAGTAAGGTGGAATCTCACTATTGTTTTGGTTTACATTTTTTGATGGCCAAAGATGCTGAACATTTTTTCAAGTATTTATTGGTCATTTGTATTTCTTCTTCTGTGAAGTGTCTATTCATTTCAATTGCCCATTTATTAATTTGTCTTTTATTCTTGGCAGTCTATTTTTAGTTCTTTATATATTCTACACATAATTCCTCCATGTGAGTATTATTTGGTAACAATTTTTATTTTCATTCTGTAGGTTCTGTTTTCACTCTGTTGCTTGTTTCCTTGGCTATGCAGAAGGTTTTGAAAATTTTGATATAGTCTCCTTTGTTAAATCTTGGTATTATTTTTTGTGTAATTAGTGTTCTGTTCATAATTCTTCACCTATACCTATGTCTTCAAGAGTTTTACCAAGTATTTCTTCTAGAATATTCAGTGTTTCTGCTTTTATATATGGGTCTTTCATTCATTTTTATTTTATTTTAGTACAGGAAGAGAGATATAGATCAAGACTCATTCTTTTGCATGTGGATAATCAGTTTCCCAGGACTATTTGTAAAGAGGCTGTCCTTCCCCAGCATATATTCTTGGCCCTGTTGTCAAAGATCAAAAGGCTGAAGGTGCTTTGGGTTTTTCCTACATTTTCTATTCTATCCCATTGGTCTATATATCTTTTTTTGTGGCAGTATTATGCTATTTTTATTACTGTAACTTTTTTAGTATAACATTAAGTCTGGGATTGTAATGCCTCCTGATTTCCTCTGTTGCCCTTGATGCCTTTGGTTATTTTGGGTCCCTTCTGATTCTATATGAATTTTAGAATTATTTTTCTAGTTCTGTGAAAAAAGCTAATGATATTATAATGGAGATTGTGTTAAATCATTTTTGATAATATGACTTTTTCACAGTGTTTATCCTGCCCATCAAAGAAGAGTGGGTATCTTTCCATTTTCTAATGTGTTCTTCAATCTCTTATCAGAACAATATAGTTTTAATTTTAGAGCTCTTTCACTTCACTGGTTAGGTTAATTCCCAGATATTTAATTTTTGAAGTTATTATGAATGGATTATTTTCCTGATTTCTCTTTCAATGGGTTTGTTCTTATTGTATACTAATGCTGTTGATTATTGTATGTTTATTTTGCATCCTGTCATTTTGTTGATTCTATTTATTAGTTCTCAGAGTCTTCTGGTGAGGTTTTTGGATCCTCTATGTTCAGGATCATGTCATCTTCAAATAAGGATAATCTGAATTCTTCCTTTACTACTCAAATCCCTTTTATTCTCTTTCCTAATTGCTTTGGCTAAAGTTTTGAGCACTATGCTGAACAGGAGTGCTGAGAGTGGATACCCTTGTCTTGCTTCTGATTTCAGTGGGAATTCTTTCCTTTTCTTCCTATGTTGGCAGTGGGTTTGTCATACATGGCTTTTATCATACTGAGGTAAGGTGCTTCTATACCAGTTTCTAACAAGATTTTTATCATGAATAGATGTTTGGATTTTGTCAGTCCTTTTGTGCTCTTTGAAATGGACATGTGATTTTTATCTTTACTTCTATTTTTGTGATGTAATACAGGTATCGATTTATATATATTTAACCATCCTTGGATCCCTGTGATGAAACTAAATTGGTTATGGTGTATAATTTTTTAATGGTTTGTTGTATTCTGTTTTCAAATATCTTGTTCAAGAGTTTTGTATACATGTTAATTATGATAAGGAAATTAATATGTACTTTTCTTTTTTGTTACTGGGGATAGAACTCAAGACCTTGTACTTGTGAGGCAGGTGCAGTACCACTGAGATAAATCCTCAGTTGTACTTTTCTTTTTTAAAAAGTCCTTGTCTGGTTTTGGTATCAAGATTATACTAGCTTCAAGGAATGAGCTTGGCAGTATTCCCTCTCTTTCAAATTCATGGAAGAGTTTGAGGATTATTGGCATTAATTCATCTATGAAGTTCTTATAAAATTCAGCAATGAATGAATCAGGACCTAGAATTTTCATAATTCATAAGGTTTTTATTACTGCCCCAATATCATTGCATGCTATTGGACTGTTCATGACTTTTCTATCTTCTTTGTTCAGTTTTGGTAATTCATGTATGTCTAGGAATCTATTCATTTATTCTAGATCCTCCAAATTGTTGGAATAAAGGTTTTCCAAAGTAGATAAATATACTCCTCTGGATTTTGGCAATGTTCACTGTGATTTCACCTTTTTCATTTCTAATTGCATTGATATGGGTATTTTCTTTCCTTCTTTTGGTAAGTTTGCTAAGGGTTTGTCTATTTTGTTTATACTTTCTAAGAACTAACTCTTTGATTCATTTATCCTTTGTACATTTTAGTCTTATTTTCATTAATTCCTGCTCTGATCTTTATACTTTCTTCCCTTTATATCTGTTTTGGATTTGGATCATTCTTCTTTTTCTTGAAACTCTGAGGTGCATTATTAGGTTATTTATTTGGAATCACCCTGGTTTTCTGATGAGGGCATTGACAGTTATAAGTTTCCCTTTTACGACTGCTTTCATTTGTGTCCCATAGTTTCTGCTATGTTGTACTGCCATTATCATTTTATTCTTGGAAATTTTAAATTTTTTCCTTGGTTTCTCCTGTGATGCATTGATTATTCAAGAGTTTATTATTTAATCTCTACATTTTTCCATAATTTCTGTGACTTCTTTTACAATAGATTTCTAATTTTATTGCACTAAGATCTGATAATACGCATTAGGTTATTTCTTTTGTATTTATTTAAGCATGTCTTTTGGCCTAATATGTGGTCAGTTTTGGAGAAAGTTCTGTGTGATGCTGAGAAAAATATGTATTCAGTTGTTGAGTGAAACACTTTGTAGATAACTATTAAGTCCATTTGTTTAAAGGTATAGTTCAACGGTGCTGTTGGGTTTTTTTGCTGACTTTTTGTCTACTTCACCTATTTGTGAGAGTGGGGTACTGAAATCCCCACTGTGATTATGATATTTTTCTGATCTTTTACACACAGTAGTATTCATTTTATGAAGTTGGGTGGGCTGGCATTGGGTACACACATATTTATAATCATTATCTCTTTCTGTTATATTGTTTCCTTCACCAGTGACCTTCTTTATCTCTTTTGATCAGTTTTAGCTTGAAGTCCATTTTGTGTGAAAATAGCTACTCCTGATTGTTTTCAGGATTCTGCTGCAAGAAGTACTGTTTTCCAAACTTTGAGTTTCAGTCTGTGTGTTTCTTTATGGATGAAGTATACCTCTTGTGTGCAACATACAGTTGGGTTTTCTTTTTTAATCCAAAATGCTAATCTGTGTCTTTTTACGAAGGAGTTAAGATCATTTACTTCAAGAGTTATTACTATAAGGTATTAATTCATAATATTGCATTCTTTTCTTTTAATAAATTCTTTTATTGGTACATTTTAGGTATACAACACAATTACATTCCTCATTGGAAACTTATACCTTTACATGATGCATCTTGGTTTTTATTTTTTCCCCATTCCTAGTCCTCCCTTCACACCCTCCACCCTTCCCTATTTACAAAGACTTTATTTCCATTTTTTCCATTTCTCAGCATTTTTCCTTTCCCTT
>NW_004624859.1:3751335-3774021 GCF_000247695.1 Heterocephalus glaber | reverse complement strand
GTTTATTAATCATCTCTTGCACTAGGAGCACAATTTCTCCTGTTACCTGAGAAATTATTTCTGATTTCATTTTTTCCAGATCCCCTTTTGTTGCCAGTTCATTGGGTCCAGGTGGTTGAGTATCAGAGTGTTCCATTTCATTTCCCTTTTGGGTTGCTGCAGGCAATCTGGAAGTCTGGTTTTGAGACTTATTTACGTGTCTTCTCATTTCGACCGGGGGCGGGGCGGTGCTGTTGGTGTCCACACGCCTCACCTCTTCTGAGCTGGGGGAGGTGGGACAGGGACTACGAGCGGTGGTATGGATGGTGGCCAAGAAGCCCCTTCCTCTGGGCCGGGAGTGGCGGGACAGAAGGCAGCCCAAAAGCCCTTTCGTCAGGGCTGGGAGTGGCAGGAGGGATGGTGAGTGGGAAGCCCCTTCCTCTGGACCAGGAACAGTGGGATGGCAGCTCAGAAGACCCTACCTCTAGGCCAGGAGAGGCAGGATGGAAGGCAGCCTGGAAGCCCCTTCCTCTGGGCCGGGAGTCGTGGGACAGCTAGCCGCCCAAAAGCCCTTTCCATTGCATTCTTCTTCTGGTACTGATTCCTTTATTTTTCCCTTTTGCTTAATTGCTCACTCTGCCAGATATATTAATTCCTTTCGGCTCTTTGGTGGTCTTGGCCTCATTGTCTCTATTTAAGATTTTTTTGATTCCTTTTTGTCGTGCTGGTTTGGTGGTCACAAATTTCTTAAAGTGCTCTTTGTCTTTATTTTTCCATCAATTTTGTAATATAGTTTGTTTGAGATTTTATTAGTCTGGATTGGATGTAGTTTCCTTTTAGGGCTTGAAACACTTTAGCTCTCCTGGCCTTTATGTTTTGTTTTGAGAAATCTGTTGTCCTTTTCATAGGCTTGCCTTTATAAGTTTTGGTTGCTTTCTTCTAACAGCTTTTGTACTTGTGTGGGAATTCTGAAATTGAACCCTACTCATCATAATAAGATCAGATCCATTCACTGTGTTACAAGAGAGAACCCGTTCCACTTACATCAGCATCTACAGGGCCAACCATATATCAATCATGTACATTAAAACTTGTTTTAACAATTTCACCTTTTTTTCAATGACCCATAAAGACTGTGATATATTACTATTAACAGGTAGGCTGGGATGTAGAGGGTGAAGGAAGGAAAAAGGAAGATGAAAATGAAAGGAATATATTAGAAATAAGAGAAGGGAAAAAGAGAGATAGCAACAAATGAAAGAAAGAAAAGGGATTGAACTACATTGACATTATTTTTATAACTGGAGTAGAAGCCTGGTTGAGAACCCTGAGAGAATATTTGTAGGAGTTGGAGAAGAGTTTCAGAGAAGAAAGTGTAGGTGGAGATGGAGGGAAGCCGTTGGAAGGTCAGAACCTATTAATATGCTAATAGTAAGTTTGTGTTTCAATCATCTATGTACAATATTGGTGAGGGTTACTTTGAAAGGTACTTTTTAATTTAAAGTACTGGTTAATTCTTAATCTCCTATTCACATATATAGACACTAAGATGATGAAAGGAGAAGAAAAGAGAAGTGTGAAAGGAACGTGAAAGAGAAGAAAAAATCCATATTGTTACAAAATGCTAAATTACAGCATCCTCTCCATCCTATTTAAATGGCACTCTCAAATCATACAATGAACTCTTTCCTTTACATTCACAAATTCAGAAGCTGTGACTTGTGGTGGTGGTGGTAGTGCTGTTTGTGTGTGTGTCGGGGGGGGGGTGGTCTGGGCATACTGCTGGGTCTGGCTCTTTGCTCCACCTCTACATTCACAGTGTCACTATGTCCACAATATGCCTTTTCTCTTCCCGCTTCTAGGTCCACAGCCTGCTTCTACAACTCTCTGAGCTGCTCCCCTCCTATAATTTGTTCTCTTGCCTACCAATAAGTGAAGGGGTTGGGGGGTCTAGTTGGACCTCTGAGCCTGCCTCCCCTCTGTAGGCCATGTTCTGCTTAGTTTAAGTTTCACTCCTGTGGGCATGGCTAGCCAGAGGTCTTTGCCTTTGTCTTATGACTGGACATCTAAGTCACAGGTGGGAAGTGTGCCACGTGGTTGGGCCAGTACTGAGTCTTTTGTTGATTTCCAAAAGAGGTTTTACAATCTCTGCTCCCTTTTCTCCTCAAATATTCCCACACCTCTGTGTTCATTTTCTATAAGGCTCTGGTTGAATGTGGTGCATCATGCCCTCTGGTAAGCTGCATCTTTCCAGTTCTTTCCTAGACTTGAACTCTGTGGTGTCTAGGGCTCTTGATGCTTAGCAGCCTTTGGCTGGTGATAAGGGGGCTCCCCTGTGGGCACTGAATGGTGAATAGTGGATAGACCATCACAAGGACGCAGAACTCCCTTGTGTTTAGGAGAACAATGGGAAAGTGCCTGCTCTGTTGTTACTCCAACTACTTTTCTCACTAGCTGTATTCTGGGGTAGTTATCTGAGACATGGCTCTCCCTGTGGCTAGCTCCAAGACCCAAATCAGTGCCATGCTTTTATTCTCTACTTATCCTAGGGCATACTGGTGCTAGCTCAGTCTCTGCCCTCTGAGTGATTTTCTGAATTTCAGTTTCTCTGGTTCCCTAATCTACAGTTATCTCACTAGCTGGATTACCTCCTCCTGAGGGGAGAGGGAGAATAGGATAGGAGCCTATTGTCAGAGTTTGGCTGCTGCAGCAGAACTGGCTCCTGCCCTCAGGAGATTAGATGCCCTGGCTCCGAAGATGATATTTTCGCTGGACCTGGAGTGTATGGTCCACAGGTGGTACTGCTTTCCTTTGTAATCTTCCTAATGCTGGAGTTAATCTTGTAATCCAGGGGGTTTCTCTTGCAGGTTGATTTTTGGTATCTGATGTGTTTTGCCTCCCTCATTTCTGAGTACTTGTGTTTCCTGGTAGACCTCCTCTAAGCTTTCCTCAGGCACCTCTGGCTCTAGTCAGCCATGATAGACTATTTCTGAATTTTAAATATAGCCCTTTGTCAACAGGTAAATTGGCCCTCACAAAGAAAGCATTCATTCAATTTAACTCTGAACTATTTAAGTGTATAACTCCTCATCAAGGTAGTTTATAAAATAAGCATTTTTAACATATCATTAATTTATACATATAACAAACATTTATTGGAGCACTAGTACAAACAAAGAGATCAATAAAAAATAAACAGAAGGAGACAAGGGGATGGATCCCTTTAAAATGGGAAGGGGTATGAGAGACTAAGGGTGAGGGGTGAGGGGGAGTGGAAGAGGATGTAAATAGAATAAAGATATGCCATGTACAAGAGCCTAATAACTTTAATGAATGCAAACACTATATGCCATAAACATGAGCTAAGATTAATATATCAATAAGAATTAAAATGGGCAAAGGGGAATTCGAGGAGAAAGAAGCAAGAGGGAGGGATAAGGAAGGGGATTTTTTAAAAGGAAGCAAGTTGTATTATGAACATGTACCCACTCCCCAAGATGATTATAAAATGCATGTACTGAAAACATGTACTAATTAAAAACCTACCTACCTAAACACATACCAAAAAAGGCACAAGGAAAGAGACTAAAGAGATGAGTAAGATCACTTAACAAGCTTATAAAGTGTTAAAAATCCACTTTGCTGAACTACCATTTCTCTCTGATTCTGGCACTCTCACTCATCCCTTGGTGGCTGAACTGTAGTTCAAATGTCATCTAGTAAATTAGAGATTCTATTACCTTCCTAATAATCAAAGTATCTGGCTCCTTTCCATTGACCTTCATGGGGTTCTATACAAACCTAATTTTAGGGCTTAACATATTATACTGTTAGTGTATGCACATAAATACCCTGTTTCCTTTTCTGGAAAGGAAAAAAATGAGGATTCCCACTCTTTTCAATGATGAGGATTCCCACTTTTCAACTTGTAAAAGGCATAGTAGAAAATCAAGCACAAATGTTTAATAAATATCTATGATGAATAAACAAATAAATTACTGAATAAATGAAAACCAACCACACCTGAAAACTATGATTAAATCTAAAATATAGGCTATTTCCTGAAAAAAGCAGAATAAAGTCTTGATTAAAGGAAGAAGAGTCTACCAGATCTGAAAACCCAGACAGGTTTAATGGAAAGGATAGCATTTGATATAGGACTTAGAAGAAGAAACTTCAACAACAAAAAAAGGAATCACATGATATCCTGAGTCTATGCATCAGCCTAAGCAAAAGAACAGCACCGGGCAAATTGGAGTGGGGTAGAGTTTATGCATATTTGGAAACTAGTGTACAATTCCATTTGTGGAGTATTAGAAAATAGATTAAGGATGAGTTAAAATATTTTTGAAAGCTAAAGTGAAGGGTTTGTACTCAACTTTATAGGCTGTATGTATAATGTATGTGTGTGCCAGTGGGGGTCATGTAGGAATGTAGCTAGATGTGGGGTCATGTAGGAATAGCAATGCAGGTATGCAGAAAGAGAAATCAAGTAGGAGCCTAGAAGAAGGTAGGTTAGGATGTAGTATTAGAGTGAAAGACCTGGGCACTTACAGGGACATCACTAGCTCAGTCACTTTAGCTTTGGGCATCAAGTATTACTTGGAGGCTTATCTCCCATGTGTAATCAGAAGGGGGAAAAATACCCTTTATCATCTAGTACCCAAGAACAGGATTTCCAGGCTGCTGTGATATAAAATGAATGGGGATTTGCTTTTAGAGAGAGAGCATTTTAATCCAAGAAAGAGACAAAGAGATACAGAAGCAACTGTAATTTTAGATGGGCTATAATAGGTGATAGAGGAATACTCAAAATACTCAGGGTGCCCAGGGGTCCAGGGCTCTGATTCTGGTGACCTTCTTTGTGATCTTATCTTTTTAGGATTCCTTTTTTCTGGTTCACATCTTAAATGTTCTACCAAGCTTCCAAACTGTGAATCCCTGGGGAACACACTCAAACTATATCTAAACCATAGTAGGTACTGCCAAGAACAAAGGCGTGAGAGAAGAAACTGACATGATGGATGGAGAAAACAGTACGGAGAACTCCAGATTCAGAAATAAGAAGGTGATAAAAGTAGCAAAGAAAAGAACATAAGAAAGAATCACTCAATTGGAAATGATAGGGTAAAAAAATATAGTTTAATTTAGGAAAGACCTTTCCCAAAGGCAATTTGTTCAGAAAGAGATTAGTTTTCCTTGGAAGTTGGAGTGTGGCTAAAAAAATATGAGTGGAAACTGAATGTCAACTTTAGAGAGCTGTCATAAGAATATTCTTACTTCAATTAGAGAACTATTCTTAAATTATGAACTCCAAAATTTGAAAGAAATTTAATGAGTAGTACAGTGTTGACAATATAATAACTGTAGGAGTAAATTTTACAGAGAATAAAATGAACAAGAAAGAGAAAGAGGAAAAGAAGTGAAGAGAAAAGGAAAAAAAAAGAGATGGAAGGACAGAAGGAAGAAGGAAGGAAGGAAGGAAAGAGATACATATGTTGAGTCATGCCAATATTGGTTCACTGAGCAAGAAAACTCTCAGCTCATCATGGTTAATAATAATAACCTCTTTGTGTCTATTCACCTGTGAATTTCTGATTATAGGAGGAATGGACATGGATGCATCTTACCATGGGAAATAAGAAAAGAAGGCTCAACTCTAGGTTCCAGACGCTTTCAAGAAAAGACTCAACAGCTCAGCTAACAAAGGCATCCTAATTAACTGCATTTTATGGACCTTAAAACTGTGAGAACAATTTACTCTTTAAAAAACTACATATCTCTGTCTTTGTATCTTTTTTTAAATGAACTTTTATTGGTACATTTTAGGTATACAATATAATGACATTCATAATTGGAAATTTGTACCTTTATATATCTCAGTTCTTATTTTTCCCCCATTTCCCTAACCTCCTTTCAACCCCTCCACTCCTTCCTATTTACAAAAACTTTGTTTCCATTTTTTCATTTTCTCATATTAATTCCATTCCCTTCTTTCCTTTCCCCAGTCCCTCCTACTTTCCCTTCCCCTTTGGAATTTTTGTTCCTATTTCACATTTTTTTGTAGTATGCCTTTTGATCCTTATTTACACTTTCAGTTTCTCACACCAGAGAAATTATTCGGTGTGGAAAAAATTTTTACCACCTGTTCCTCAGACAAAGGTCTACTATCTAGAATATACAAAGAACTTAAAAAAAAAATCAGACTTCCCAAATTTAAAGACCCAATCCAAAAATGGGCATCTGAAATGAACAGACACTTCTCAGACAAAGAAGTAGAAATAGCAAATAAACATATGAAAAAGTGTTCAACATCACTGGTCATTCAAGAGATGCAAATGAAAACAACTCTGAGATTCCATCTCACTCAAGAAAGAATGGCTGCTATCATGAAATCAACTAATAACAAATGCTGGCGGGGCTGTGGGGAAAAAGAAACCCTGCTCTTCTGTTGGTGGGAGTGTAGACTAGTGTAGAAATCAGTATGGAGATACCTCAAAGAACTAGGATTAGATGTCCCATTTGACCCAGCTATTTTCCTACTGGGCATCTTTGCAAAAGAATTAAAAGAATCATACCACAGCGATATATGTGCACCCATGTTCACAGTGGCATAGTTTGTAATAGATAAAACTTGGAAAAAGTCCAGTTGCCCATCAACTGGAGAGTGGATAAAGAAAATGTGTTTTTTTAATAAAATGGAGTACTACTCAGCAATAAAGAATGAGAAATTAGAGACATTTAAAGCTAAATGGATGCACACTGAGGCCATATTCTTAAGTGAAATAAATAGGACTATTTTTGTATGTTTAATAAACTGTAGTGTCTTTGGGTCCCCATCCATCTTCATATAAATTAACTGTCTCTAACTTGGAGCATCAGGGTCTTTATCTTTTGTCACCTTAACTATGTTTTTAATTTTATTTTAACATTTTAAAAACCACCCACATTAAGATCATCCTTGATTGCTTAATTAAACAAATGCGTAAGTTTATAGCTCACATGATTGAAATTCTCATTTTCCATTGTAATATTTTATTGGAAGCCAAGAGCTCCATGGTGGTATTCAGGCCAATGAGACACTCCAAAGTCTATCTTTTCTAGAGTAATTTAATTGTTTAACTTGACTCTGCTGCTCTCTTCATACGTATTTGTGACTTAAGTCTCCCAGAACTTCAAAATGTTGTCGGGCATTTATCTAAATTCTATTTGTAGAAACCTTTGCATGGTGCAAGTTAGAGATTTAAAATAGATAAAGTGGTATATCTAGAATAATTTAAGTGGTCATAGTACTTAAGTTTATAGGCAAAACATCAGCATATGGCCATTAGTCCTCTTCACAGACTATCTTCTGTCAAGAAATTTCCCTCACATTCACCTTCATGCATTTCTGACCTGATCCTGCATAGTTCTGTTAAGGTTTTACTTCATAATTACACAAATGCAGAAGTATTAAAACACTGCTACATTCAGAATCTTGGCCTTGACTTCTTGCCCTGACTTGCTTATTACTCTGCATTCTGTCTCAATTACACTCTTCATGAGTTTTGACTTCATGACTCTTTTTTCTCCGTTTTTAACAAAGACTTATTTTTACATAAACATATAACAGTCCTTCCATTTTAGATCGGTGTCCGAAAGTCTAGATACTCACAGCCATGTTTACACTCCAGCTCTTGGTAGCACATCTCCCATCTAATCTTTTTCATACAACAAAGTAAATAGCTTTCCTTAAAATAGCTTTTATTTTATTTTTACTAATGTGTATTAATATACATATTAACAGGGTTCAGTATAATGTTTCAACATATGCATACAACATACACTGACAAATCCAAATTCCCTTCATTACCCTAAACTACACACACCTTTCCCAACCTCTAGCAATTGTTTAAATCATGTCTTTCCAGCCTAAAATCATTCATTTATTTCACAGTACCACCAGTAAAAATATAGGTTCTTTAACAAGATAATAAAGACCTTTCAAATGATTAACCCCAGGCCATTATATAAGACATCAGTTTCTGGCTTCCTACTACTATACTTACATGTTGACAGATTATAGACCTCTCATTTTTGCTGGAAAGTATTTTATGCCTATTTTCTTTCATGCTTTTGTTCACACTTTCTACATATGCCCAGTTACTATTATGTTTCCATTTATCTATTAACAGAATAGGGACCTTGTACTAGGAAACCCACCATAATTTCCATGATGCTATTCTACCTACCACGTGATTGGAGTGTCAACCAACTCGAGCTATATTGATAATTATATCACTATATCATTTACTCAGAGAGCATGGCCACATAAATAGACAGGTTAGGGCACTATCTAGGTCTTGAGGCTCTTTAATTGCTCCATTGTTGCTTCCTAAATGAAGGGTATTTTTTTAGGCTAAGGACTACAGAATGAAGGAGTAGCTACAGAATAAGTATAATAGGCAGAAGGAACTTTACATACAATGATGAGGGGGAAAAATCACTGTATTCTAGGAATTTTAAGTCCTATACATTGTGACACAACACAAATTCAGAACAGGAAGAAAAATATTTATTTTAAAATGTCATATATACAGAATTAAATTAGTAATGTGATAGTTAATCTTGATTGTCAAATTTATTGGCTTGAGAGACACGCAGGAGAATAATAAAGAACACTTTTGTGTTTGTCTGGGTGTATCATGCGAGTAGGACCCTGGGGACTATCTCTGATCCCTGGCTCTTTCCTCTCTGGTTCTTCCCCTTTGCTTTGCTTCCCAGCCACTATGAAGTGAGTAGCTTTGTTCTACCATGCTCTTCAGCCACAATGTTTCTGCCTTGGAGCCAGTTGACCATGGACTGAACTCTCTGAAATCATGAGCCAAAAATAAATCCTATCTCCTTTAAATCTTGTATGTCAGGTACTTTGTCCCAGCAATGAAAAAGTGACTAATACAAGTAATAATCCACACATAATGACACACTGTTATCATCTGTGTGCATATGATCTGACTTTACTCTATTTTGTTTGGTTTATTTTTAAATAAATTCTAGACTTTTACCATTATTAGCACGGTATCTATTATCAATCCTATGTCCTGATGCACATTTTAAAGTTTTTTTTCAGTACTTACCTAGAGGAATTTCTAAGTACTAAGTAAATGTTCAAATGTTTACATCATGTTTACATGATGATGTCAAATTACCATGAACTGGAAGACAGCAGTTAGAGAAATAGGTCTGATGAAAATATTCAATCGTTATTCACTTCCTCAGATGTGCAAAGACATGATTTTCATTTGATGCCACTGATGGCTATACAGGAAGATAACCTAGCACCAACTACAAACTTGGAAGTTGAATAAGAATGTGTTCATTTTCACTGGAGTGAGAGTTTATTGAGCTCCTTCATTATCTTCATTTTAGGGGTCATGTTGCCTTGGAAATCTGACTTTTCAGCCAGCTAGACAGTTGCCTGTATTGTGGCTGCAGCTCTAGATTTTTGTGTTATAGGAATGACCCAGAAGAGACTGGCCTTGTGTTTTGAATTATGCAACTCTGGCTTTCTTTTTTTGGTACTGGGGATCAAACTTGGGTCCTTGCACTTACGAGGCAGGCGGCAGAACCACTGAGCTAAATCCCCAGCCCACAACTCTGGATTTCTGCAATTTCCCTGTTCTTGTATAAGAACTATTGCACCTGCTTGAGGCTCACCTTCTCAAAATGGTTTACCTGCACTCACGCATACTCATGAAACTCCAGCGTGGAAGTGGGCCAAAATGTACATACCATACATCTTCCTTAGTGATGAATTCTGAAAGTTGTGACTAACTCTGCTGATATCTCTGCTACTGCTGTCTTGGGATTTGTTTTCTCCACAACCACTAAGGGTATGTGGCACAACCTGGGGGATCTGATGCTACATAGGGCAAATTTTCATTAATGGAAAATGAGACAGACTGAGAAAACAGGAGTGTTTATTGCAAAGCTGTGGTCAACTAGCATTATGCCTTTGTGTATTTATTCTACTGCCTGTATATTAATTCATATTTTCTTCCTAAGATTGTCTCCCACCCAAATTAGAAAGCAGTATGAACATATAAGTATTTGCCTCAGGGAAACCAGGTAATGTTCTAGACTAGCAAAACCATATGAAACAAAGTACTGAAGCAGCAGCAGTCACTGTTACATTTTTAGAGAAGAAAAAAACTCAGCCCAATTGTAACAGAATACATACTCTGCTCTAACACAGAGACCATATGGCCTGCTAAATAGCTGGATTTTTCCTGACCCATGACTTCCTACATTCATACTGAAATTGAATTTCTCCTTGTTGAACTGTTTACATCAGTACCTTTTGCCCATAGGGCCTTGCATTTTTCTGTTTCATTTTTCACACCTTCATCAGTTCCAACACAGGTCATCTTTTTTTTTTTTTTTTTTTTTGGTACCGAGGATCAAACTTGGGACCTTGCGCTTGCGAGGCAGGTGCCAGGACCACTGAGCTAAATCCCCGGCCCAAACACAGGTCATCTTTATCACGTGGCTACACACATTTTTATGTTGAGGTGAACTCACATAACAACATTAACTATTTTATGTGATAAATTCAGTGACACCTAAAACATACACAATGTTTTGCATCCCAAAAGGAAACACTATAACCAATAAACTATTAAGCAGTCAGTATACATTTCCTTACCACATACTTTTTTTTGGTGCTGGGAATAGAACCCAGGGCCTCATACATGTTAAATAACGCTAGGTAAGTGCTGAACTACAAGCTCAGCCCTTACTTTTTAAAAAGTAATACCATTTCTTCTTCACCACCAATCATTATCTGTCTCTTCTCAAACTCTCATCTGATGAATTAACATGTGTAAATCATTGCTAGCAAATTTAATCTAATATACTCTTCAAGTGATATAACGACATCAAACAAGATAGAAATCTTCTGAAGTAAAAACCAGAAAGTAGGATTCAAGTGAAGTCTAGAGATGAGACTCAGAGGCACCTCATACAAAAATTGGAGTGGAGGTAGAGGACGACATGTGGCGAGGGAAGCTTCCCTGAGAAAACTATGCCCTATCAAATGCTTTAGGAACCAGTGATGATCTACAGGAAAGAGAAAGAGAATATTTTATGGATTGTCCAGAAATATGCTAATTTGACAGGGATTTGAATGGTGGGCAGAACTTTAACTGTGATTAGAGCCTAGTAAAATACATAAAAGTATGGAGGTAGGAATGCATAGCTCATTGTTCTCTGAATAATAAATGTAGGTAAAGCATGAGGGGCAAAAGAAGAACAGAGTAGAAGATAATATCTGATAGACTACATAAATTCATTGTTCAAGGGTTCTGAGAATCTGTATGAGCAACTTGGTTGTTATTATTGTAGTAACAAGAAAACATGGGGCTTAAGTAGAATAGAATTATAGTGATATTTGAATAGTATGGTATGATGCGCTAGTCCAAGGTTCTGTTAGGGCAGAAGAGTAAAAAATGAATCTTAAGACGAAAAGAAAGTGGGGAGAAGGGAGGAAGGTGGGGGAGAAGGGAGGAAGGTGGGGGAAAAGGGATGTAAAAATGATCAAGATGTGGTATATGTGTATGTACCAACTCCCCAAGATGTATGTAATTATTATGTAGCACAAACATATAGCAACAATAAAAAGATAGATAAACAACCTTTTTTCAAATGCCTATTATGCATAAAGCATAAGGCTAGGTGTTTAGTTTATATTTGTTCTTTTAATAAAAAATCTTCTGAATTAAATATTCTGAGGGACCAGGGATTTAGCTGAGGTTCTGCCACCTGCCTTGCAAGTGCAAGGTCCCAAGTTCCATCCCTGGTACTTAAATAAATAAATAAATAAATATTCTGTTATTTTACTGATAAAAACACAGCTCAAAGAGTTTAACTTATTTCTTCCAAGCCAAATAGTAAACTAGTAAGTAGGCAAGCTAAAATTTGAACCTGGTTAATCTGACCCTGTAGTCTGTACTTTTACCAACACTGAAATGTCTCTTAATTCCAAGGAGGACTTAGCAATTGTATAATTAAAGAATAGTATTTCAGGGACCGGGGATTTAGCTCAGTGGCACAGCACTTGCCTGGCAAGCTAGAGGTCCTGAGTTCGATCCCTGGTACCCCCCCCCCAAAAAAAATAGTATTTCACGTGAATAACACTTTCTCAGTCCTTAAAGCACTTTCATAGGCACATATCAGAGGATCCTCCACAAGTCAGAGGGATTGATGGGACTGGTAGGCTCATGCCTGTTTGTATATAAAGACAGTGAAGTTTATAATATTAAAGTGACTTAGGAAGCATATTGAAACAATAACTCTGATTCACATCTGTTAACATTTTTCTGACTCCCTACAGTGCAGTGTTTACAATGATGCTCTGCACTCAGTAGAATTGTATACCATGTCTTTTACAGAGCTCTATTAAGGCTAACCCATTGATTTCATATTCCCCATGAAAGGGAAACTATGTGGAAGGGATCAATTTATTAAGGAAAATGTAGAAAATAACATCTGCTGATTGAAAATATTGCCTAAGATTTGCCAGGGAAAGTCAGTTATCACCAAGATGGGTAGGAATCCAGGAAACAAGATGGGAATTAATATCAGTTGGAATAGCAACTGTTATAGTTTATATCTAAAATGTCTCCCCAAAAGTCTCACATTTGGAGCTAGGTACTGGTCAGAAGGAGTGAGTCACACTGGGGGTGTGACTTGGAAGAGTGTATTTTGACCATGGATCCTCCTTTCTCTCTCCACTTTCTGGCTGCCATTCAGTAAGGAGCTTTCCTCCTCCATGGTCTTCTGACATGTTGTTTCTGCCTTCAATCTGGTTAGCCATGAACTGAACTCACTAAAATTGTGAGTCAAATAAACCTCTCATTTAAATTATAGGTGTCAGATATTCTGTCTCAGAAATGGGAAAATGACTAATAGACCAATTTTCCTGAAAATTTTTTTTTCTAAAAGTCTATTCATGGAGGAGGTCTGCATCTCTCAATTTCACCTAGAAAGCCTAAAAGTAAACATGGCAGTTTGAAGGAAGTGATATACAAGAATTATAAATGAAATTATGAGCTGTGCTAAGAGGCCCAAAAGGAAAGTCTAGAAAAAGTCAGTGCATTTGGTAAAGTAGAATGAAAAGAGCAAAGGCTCTGAAGTTAGAGAGATAGGGGTAGGAATCCTGACTATGTCACTCAAACTTTGAGATGTTCTGCAAGTCATTTCATATCCCTGAACTTCAAGTTCTTCATCAATATAAAGTATTATAGATAATAATCTCTGTAAAATAAAGTCTAGAAGATATGTTAATCATAACATTTCATTTAAATGTGATGTTGATTAATGATACCTACTAGTAATACAGTATCCTATACACTGTATTTTTAAAGTCTAGCTCTAGTACTTATTTCCAATGAAAATTTCTTCCTAGTCTTGCATGCAAAATCCAGACCCTTCACAGAATTCCTTCATTCCCTTGCATGGAACTCTGATCTTGTATTTATACATGATAATTATGTCAATTCTTTCATTAACCACTAAATCCCCAGGGCTTGGCACATAGTAGTATCCAATAAATTTTAGGTAAAGTAAATAAATAATGTCTTCCTTAATAGAACATGAGTTTCTCAAGAGCAAGAACTATGTCTCATTCCAGAATTTAGGGGTTTTTTACTTTTATTCGTACATGTTTGCAGCACATAATGGCTGCATTCACTGTGGGGAATTGGTACATACACATAACACATTTTAATTCCCTTATTTTCCCTCCACCTCCTCCCTTTTATTTTTACAGAATTAGATTTAATGAAAACAGAGACCATGGTTGTTTTCCCTTCATCACTAGTGAAACATTAATAGCTAGAACAGTTACTGGCATTGATGGAGCTGAGTCTCTATCACCAGCACCCAGTTATAGACCAAAAATAGAATGGATATTCAATGAGTATTTGTGGAATTAATAAACAAATGACTAACTGTGCACTTGAATTGGTACCTGTCACTAAAGTAAGTAAAGGTTTGTCCATTTGTGGTAGCTAGAAAATGATCAATTAATAGTTAAGTCTTGGTTAGAAATAGCATCAGAACTACAGGGTTTCATTCATATGAAGTCAATTCTCAGATGTTAAAGCTAGAAAGATCTTTAGAAACTGTTCAGAATTCAGATATTTAGAAACTATTATTGGTACACCTCACTTAAATCCTTTCTCCAAAATGGAGGTTTTCATTATTGTGTCCATAATGCTAAGGGAAAGGGGAAGGCACTAAAATATTTTAAACAGGTATGCAATTTTCAAAAGTCAATCTCACTACAGTATTCAGAATAGTCTGGAGATAAACATAACTTTTATGCAAAAATGCTGATACAGTTATTGAATCAATCCAATGAGAAATAAAAATATCTTTAACTATACACTGGCAATGGAGATAGTGAGTAATGTACAGATACAGGATATATTAGGAGGTAAAACCGACAGGATATATTAATTTATATATTGGGCATGGGGTGGAGAGTAAGGAAAAAATGGGTTACAGATGCCACTGGCATCTCTCTAATTTGTTTATCTCTCCCACTGGAACTGACTTCCTTTAAAATAGGATCTCTATCTAATTATTCTCAGTGGCTCATATGGGTCCTTAAGGAGATATTCTGTGAAAATGTACTGAAAGAATGAACAAATCATTGCCCAGCAGGCAGACAACAGAAGGAAAAATATTCAGAAATCAATACTAGCAGAGAAAGGCTAACAGTCTACAGATATGAGGCTGAGGTTTACGGGAAAGTCTGGCAGGGATTAAACAGTATTAGATAGATTATCAAAGCAAGAGTTAAAGCACAGAGAAACTACAAGACTTGGGATACAGGAGGTATCTCTCTTAGGAAGAGGACGAATGAAATAGTTATGAGTTATGATGATGCCAATAAAGAAGCCAGAAATTCAGATTCTGTGCTAGAATGCATAGGTTCTAACCCTGGCTCTGACACAATAACTATATAAACTTGTTTGGGGAATTCCTTACCACCTCAATTTCCTTTTTACCACATGAGGATAATAGTGTCAACATCACAGAGTTGTGATGAGGATTAAATGATATGATGCATATAAAACATTTATCTGTGACTTGCACTATGTCCTAATCCCCATAAAAAGTAGCCATCAATCAATACAAAAAGTCAAGACAAGAAGCAAGGTGACAATAATAATAACTGTCATTTATTTAGCACTTATTATATAGTAGGCTCTTTGCAACCATTTCACAGATGGGTACACCAAGGCTCAAAGAGGTTAGATAATTCACAGGAAGTAATTAGAAAATTCAAATCCATGTCTGTCTGGACTTCAAGGCCAATGCTATACTTCTAACTTTATAATACTATATAATAGTCTGGAGATAAACATAACTTATATGCAAAAGCACATTGAGTTACCTCCAATTATATCCTGACTAATCATGGCCTTAAAATGCCCAGGGCTGAAGGAACTGACCCAGAAGATGGGAATAAATTACACAAGTGAGGGCACAGAGGCTTGGGAAAGGGAATGCCTTCAGGAGCCAGGCAGAACCTGGTACCCTGCACATCCTACATCCAGTCCACGAACCATGAGTAGTGTGGGCCACATGCATGGGACATACACTCCATAATTCATTCTGGAAGTGGATAATTATAGGAGGTTGTCAGTTTCAACAGGCAAATGCTGGGGAAATAAAAACAACAAATTATGTGAGAGCTGATATTTGTTCAGGCAGACATCTGTCTTCTGTTAGAGGATTTAGGGATGTTTTTCAACACAAAGTTTTAAATATGGCTTAGAAAAAACTCTCCTCAGCATGGTCTTCACAGTGAACTCAAATTCCTACTTTTAGTGCATCTTCTCCCACTCTGAGAGCTGGTCAGGTCCCCACAGCCATGAAGGGAGGAGCATAAGAGACATATTTAGGCTGACAATCCTACTCCATCTCAAATAAAGCTGTCCTGCCACTCATAATGCACTTTATGCTCTGGTAAAGTCACAATCCATACCACTTCAACGTGGGCCCAACTCATTCCCACCTGCATAGCAGCCTTGCACATACTTCTCCCATGCTCGTGCCCCTCCCTTTCACCTGCCTCTCCAAACTCATCCTTAAACATTCAGGTTCTTCAGAAAAGCTTCCTTCAATGCTCCATCCCACATGACATCCCAAGCCCACTCCAACGCACTCTGGCAACATTTGACATTGGCCCATGTGTATTGGTCAGCTTTTTGTCACTATGACCAATATATCTGATGAGTGCAGCTTAGAGGAGGAAATGGTTTATATGTCGTGGTTTACATAGTGGCAGAAGGGTGTGGTGGAGCAAGCTTCTCACTTCATAGTGACTGGGAAGCAGAGCATAGGGAATGAGCACTGGCCAGAGATACATACTCCCAAGCCACATCCCCAGTGACACACTTCTAAATAGGGCCCACCTCCAAAAGGCACATTTGGCTAAGAACATCAGCAGATTAATCCACTAAAGAGTATAACACCCCTATGATCAAACAGTCTAGTCAGGATGACAAAGTTAACTGGCATACTGTAAAATCTAGAACCTGTTTGCTGCAGTTTTGGAGTAAAAGAATGTTGTATTCAGTCAGAGGAATGAATCCTCAAGCACAACTCTACTACTTCTCCACTGTGAAGCTTGAGAAAAATCCAAATATCTCTCTGAGCCTGTTACTTCATGTATAAAATGAAAATTCTAACACCTACTGGGAGGGTATTGCACAAGTTAAATGAGATAATGTTTTTAAAGCAGCACTCAAGATTTATTTTTCAAGGTGAGTCCAGTGTTTTCTACTGAACTCATCCAAGTGTGTCTTATTTTCTGGGGAGCAGGGATTATGCACTCTGTTTTCTCTCTTCAGAATAACAATCACCTTAATTGCATTCACTGCTTTTTCTCTATATTCCCATATGTAAAATAAGCCAGTCAGAAGCTCCAGACCAATGAAGGCCCTGGGTCAGTGCTATGATGAATTTGGTCTTACCTGTTTGCTCAGTGAGAGTTGTAAGGATTCCGGGAAGAGAATTATACAAAAAATGAGAAATAATATAAGACAGGAGCTGTGGTTTCTCCTGGTTGAATCCAGAAGTTCAAATCACAAAGTACGTGGGGGTAGCAAGATCTAAGCAGCACAAATTAGTTACATTAAAGCAAGGATGAGAGCAGGAGACTCTAAGGCAAAAAAAAAAAAATCTCAGCAGACTAGGCAATTCCTATGGTATTACTGGAATCTCACCCTAAAAAGTACAAAGTAACAATACTAAGTGAAGAATGATCATCCTCTAAAGTAAATCTTGACAGAGACCAAAAAAAAGACAGTGGATGGCAGAGTTCCAGGCAGAATGAACTTCCTTTCTTTAAGGGCCCCTTGGCATTCTGTTTCAACAATAAAGCTATAAATTACAAATTCTAACATGCACAGGTAAAGTTTAGTTCATATGTTACCTTGTTACAGCCACAGCGTGAACCCTACACACTCTCTTCCAAACTTCACCGATTTGTTATGGAAAGAGCCATAAACTGGAGCCAAGTAGATCTACTCTGCCACTTTAGAACAATTTGGTCTATTTAGTCACTCAAACTCCCTAAATGTTAGTTTCTTCATCTATTTAAAAGGGCTAATAATATGCCTTTCCCTGGTAACTTTATTGAAAGATTGACATGAAATAGTGGATGTGAAAGTGATTTGTTAATTGTGGAGCATTATAAAGATTATTTTTATTCATTGTATCTCATCTTTCTAATGAGGCTATAAATTCCAGTGGGTACAAGCTGTTCTTTATTAATCATTTGATCCTTTTCTCCTAGGGACATAAAAAGGGGATGATTATTCCAGCGACCCTTTGCCAATAACTGTGCTAGGCACCCTATATGCCTCATACAATTTTATTTAGTTATCCTAAAAACTCTGTCTTCTAGACCTGGCTGTGTCCCAAAACATAACAGATATACAATAAGTTCCTCTGGATTAAAATATCATAGTTTCATTTTCACCCTTTGGGGTTTGAATGATGTAGTTACAGAAATGTACAAAGGGCATAATTCTGTTAACGAGTAACAAAATGCCAATGACCACCAAGAAAGTACAAGATTCACTTTTTTTGAGACAGGGTCTTACTATGTAGTTCAGGCTGGCCTTAAACTCACTGTGTAGCCCGGGCTGACCTCAAACTCACAGTGATCCTTCTGCCTCTGCTTCCCAAGTGCTGGTATTACAGGCATGCACCACCATGCCCCATGTCCAAACAAAATTCACTTTCTAAACATAATCCTGTCATTTATTCTACTAAAAACCACCATATTTCTATCTTTAGAACTGGTCAACTGTAGAAGATGATTCTCCTTTCCCAGAAAGATCTCTTGCCCCAAAGTGACGTTCTTATTAATATTTACATTCAACTCTGTGGGTTTCATAGAAGTTTAGAGACATAACTTTATTATAGAGGAAAGTGGAGAGTGTACTTTGCTTGTTAGTATATATGTTTATTTAAAACTGACCACTATTTTTAATTTCACACCAAGTATAGAATCAGAAAAATTTCTGCCTCCTTGTGCTTCTGTTTGAGAATCTTTGATGATGATTTCACTTGTCTGGCCTTTCTCATTTCCTTTTTCACTTCAGCACATGACCATAGTTACTATAGCCATTATTCTCTTTGCTTCCCATTAACTTACCAATGTTTATACCGAGTCTTCTGCAATTTCTTCCTAATCAGTGTGTCAGCCTCTGGCATCTCACAATCCTTTGACAAAAAAGGGTTATTTCTAATAGTCAAATCTGTCCATGCCTCTCTCCCCTTCAATAATTCTTATCAGCTGTGGGTTGAAGTCCAAACTCTTTAGCACTTTAAACTCTCCATGTCCCTTCCTCCCTCCCCAGCCCTGCCACCCTCACATCTGTATGCATATCTACATAAGAGTATCATGTTTCATTTGTATTGACATACTTGCAGTTTTCTGAACCTTTCTTACTCTTTCATCTTCAAGCTGTACATAAACTGCTAAATATGACATTCCTTTATGTGCTTAGATGGCTCTTATATTTCTCTGAGAGTCAGCTCAAACACTGTCATGCCAAGAAAAACTTCCTGGACTTCCTGCTTGAAAATCTCTAACCAACATTCTCCCAGACTAAGTCAGTTCTCAATATTCTCAGAGTCCCCATAACTGTATCACAACATATATAGTTTGCTTTTCGACAGGTATGGGACTTAAAGGTTTAAATGAAATCTCAGTGTTATAAATATAAACAAACTCACTGAATTGCTTCAGTATAGACAGAGAAACTGAGGCCCAGCAAGATAAAGTGAAGCAATGTGAAGACTTGCTCAAGGTCTTGGACTAGGACTCAAATCTTTTGATTTTTTGCAATTATTCCAAACACCAAAGATATGAAAAAGAAAAACGAACATTCACCAGTGCCAAATATAGAAATGCACATAATGGCTTTCTGAAATACATCTCTTAACCATTTGCTCTTCTCACTGTTCTGAAGAGGAAGGCCAAGTCACTGAGAGTCCAAAGATTCCAAGCTAAGTTAAGGAAGAGCTAAACATACATGACCCTGCCTCCAAATACAGTACTTCTCCTTCACTTTGGCACTTGCACTGCCCTCATTAGAACTCAAGACTGTTCTAATTGCTATCGGAAGTACAAGGCAAAAATGAGAAAAATAAAAGATTTACCCCAAATCTAGTGTACACAGGCAAAATAATTCTGAACTTGACACACTGAATGTGGATCACTAAATGGAGAGCTGAACATAAATGAGGAAAAGCAGCATCAGCAGATCAAACCTATGTTTGCAAGAGCACTATTACCCTAGTTACAATGCATATGTATGCAAATGGTATGATATACAATTTTCTGAGAGCCTTGATTCTAAATAGGGCAAAGATGTGTCTTCCTAGACAAAGTCAGATATTATTCCTGACTCTTGACTTTTGATCTTCTGTGACAGGTTTATGTAAAAACTTACATTTAAACATTAGTATTTCAGTAAAATTACCTTACATTTATATACTATTAAGGATAAAAACATGGGTTTTCTCAAAGTCAGACAGAAGAGACTGCCACTTTTGGATTGACACTTACTGAATATACCACCTATGAAGTTCTATAAGATTCACTGTCCTCATTTGAAAGACAGAGATAATGATAACAACCTTTAAAACTGTCCTGAGATTTAAACACGAATTTTGTACTAAAGCACCAGACACAGGACATACAATGAAATGGATATATCCCCTTTTATCTCCTTGTTAATTATAATGTTCCTCCATGTGTTTTCATATATATTTGATCCTCACAAGATGTGAGCTGAACAGGACAAATGCTGTTTTCTCAACTTCCAGAAACTCAGAAACTTTACATCATTTACCTAGAAGCGCTGGCTAATAATTATATGACAGGACTGACAACTAAACCCAGAGTTTTTAGTTCATGTTGTGCTCTATTTGGTCAATCAATACATACACATCGACTTACTAGGCTCTATGGATATGGCACCAAATAAGACAGACATGTTCCTTGCCCCCATAGAAATCCCTCTTGGCATAATAAATCCTATATAAAAGGACATAGAAAATAGCTATAAAAGGCACAGATGCCTGGACACAGACACATTAGTGAGACAGAGACAAGCAAAGCATCACAACTGTTGTGCAAGTTCTCAGCTGCTAAACAGAGATCCACAAAGTCTGGCTGGAGGTATGCCACTTGTCCAAGGTTAACAATGTACCAAGGAGCTAATTACATGTCATTACAATAATACAGCAAACCCTTTTTCCCCTTACCACCCTCAGAATAGGCTATGATGTTACTTTCAAAATGTTTCAATGTGTCTATAAGCTATTTTAGCATTCTCTTAGTTATACCAATCAACACTTCAAAACAAGAGAAACTTGGACATATGTTCTTCCTGATCATGCCTCACATTGAACTAAAACAGTCTTAACACATTAAAAACACGAAAGAAGTTCCTGCTACTTCCCCCTCACACCTCCCTGCCTCCTGACCCAGTTTAGGGACTGATTTTACTTGGCTTATGCAATGCTCTTCCTAGTTCTCTACCCTCACTCACATCTCTTCTCTCCCTAAAACTGTCTTCCTTGATCCAATATTTTTCTTGCAGATATTCAAGGACCCTCCTTCAGTCAAGAAAATCAGACTCAGCTAGTTCTGTGTCTCAACTCTCAACTCTAGGCAATGCCCAAGTAACCAGTCAATTGAAAATTAGCTGTGGACTCTCTCCAGCCTTATTCTCCAGCACTTCCCTTGCATTGCAAGTTTGCTCCATGAGATCCTGCCTCCACCCAGGGATTCAGCTTATCTCTCCATTCCTGCCTCTGAAACTAGAGGTCCTTTGTGCTCCATACCCATAACATGTTACAATATGGCATCATGTGCCCTTCCAGTTTTATTTCCTTTCTCCTCTTCCTTCATAAACCCTTAGCGGTAGTCAGCTTGATTAGCAATTGCTTCCCAAAACCCTCTGCTCACCCACATACATACATGTTTCCTCATTCCTACATTCATACTCCCCTGTAACTGAAATACTCTCCATCCAACCTTTGCCTTTAGAACTCCCAATGTATCCAGTCTTCAAGGTTTATCTCAAAAATGCCTTACCCTACCATCTTGCAACACAAATACTCATACAGAATATGGACTGTTAGCCAGGCATGGTGATGCACACCTGTAATCCTGGGACTCAAAGGGAGGCTGAGGCAGGAGGATCACCACGAGTTCGAGGCCAGCCTGGGCCATATAGTGAGTTCAGAGCCAGCCTGAATTACAAAGGGAGACCCTGCTTCAAAAAGCTAAAAAAAAAAAGAATATGGACTTTTAATGGTCATACTTTCATACTAGAAATGTGATCACTAGTTATAGTCATAATTTTCCCTTGTCACACTTTCCCCTGGTTAGTGTGGTCCTTAGTTAACCTAATGAACCTTTCTGAACTTCACTTTTGTCATCTGTAAAATGGTAATGATGAAACTAACCCCACATAATAATAATATGAAGCAAACAACATTGCAGGTGCCCTATAAATGGCAGCTACTCACTTATCAGTAATTATAAGAGGTGTGTACATAAATAACTGTCAAATTACTTGAAATGTGGTGAGTACTACAGATTACAGAAGACAAACTCCATCTACTTGTAGGACTTATGGAAACCTTGAAGTGCAAAATACTTGATGTTGGCCTAGGAATATTGTTAGAATGTCAGAATATAAAGATATCCCTTAAAGCATTATAGAAAGAAGTAATGTGTTATAAAAGTATGTAAATGGTACAACATAGGCATAGTTGCATGGTCACATCATACAGGCTAACTTAAGTAGAGGGGAAGGGAAGAGTAATCTAGAGATATATTGCTAGAAATTATTTTGTTGGTGATTCAAACTACGCCATCTTTTGTACAAATGTCCATGTGGTGAAGGGAATCTTTATAAAATTTTTTAACAACACCAGGAAATTTGGGTAACATACCAGGTCTTCTTTGGCATGAATCCATGATAAAGTTTCAGTGAGTACAGTTTTGTTTTTACCAGCACTCATATGAGGTATGAAGAAAAGTCAGAACTTTTAGTACAAAAGAAATGCTCAAAGCATCTTTCCTTCCTTCCTTCCTTCCTTCCTTCCTTCCTTCCTTCCTTC
>NW_004624859.1:3707868-3751235 GCF_000247695.1 Heterocephalus glaber | reverse complement strand
GTTGAGACACAGCAGCCTTTGGGGGCCTTTATTAGAAAATTCTCATGCCAGCTGTCTCTTTTCTCCAGCTCACATTCACACAATATGCCTCTCTCTCTTGTTTCTGTTCAGCACTGCACTCAGATACTAATGAGTTTTCAGGAATAGGAAACCCAATAGAATATTAAAATTGGAAAGAGGAGCTCGTTGAGTTAATTTTGCCGAAGTGCATCATAACACACTCCACTGTTATAAGAATGAATATTCAAATAGAAATTCAGTCATGGGAAAATTAATTAAAGAAAATGTTATTGCTAATATTGCTTTTTATACATGTACATATGCAGAGACACAGAATCGTCTATATTGGTTCCAGCACTGACAATAATAAAAGTTAAACATTTATGAAAGTGGAATATTCAAGATCTCTTGCTGAGTTAGCATTGAAAGACTTTATATTTTAAAAAACTTTTAAACTATGGTTCAAAAAAATTGTTTCTAAAAGACAAATCTCACTATCACATCACTCCTTTGCTTGAAATTCAGCATGAATGCAAAATATTCAAAGTCAAAATCTTCAGAGCATTCAAAGCCCTTCACTCTGCAGTGTATGCATCCACCTCATTTCACCTACTTACAGTCTCCTAAATATGCTTTATGGTTTCATATCTCTCTTTCTTTGCACATGCTCTTCACTATGTGGGCAATTTTTTTTTACCGTTTCATCCATTCATCTTCACAGATGTTTACTCCTCTCACTTTGCTAGAGAAAGAACCTCTTCTGATCATTCCCACAGCACATTAGGCGTAGTGCTAGTTAGGAAACACTGTGCACTACAAAATTCTAGAGTCCATGCAAGGCAATTGCATATTTTATTGTCATGGTCTATTTACTTGGCTGCTCACCCAATAGACAGTACAATTACTGACTGAGTGAACAAATACTACATAATAGCACTAAGCTTAACACTAAGGTCTTATAGTGAACAAATATACAGTTCCTCCCCACACATAGGTATACACACACACACACACACACACACACACATATATATTAATCACTGAATTCTAGTGAAGTTCAAACCATTTTAAACTAAAAAGCCCTCTTTCGGTACAAAGCAAGATGTTGACAATGCTTTGCTTGTTGAGAACTTTGCATTTTTTACTTTCATTTTCACAAAAACAGTGAGTTTTAATATTCAAATATTATTTATGGGAAGACTAAGGCCCCAGGCCCAAGGTCATTAAGTTCTTAAGGGATAATAGCTGCAACACCAGAACTATCTTTGCTCTATAATATAAGACCTTTTCTTTAACAGGACACTCTTGCTATAATAATGCACTGTTTCTTTTACTCTCCTCTAAAGACTAGGGTTATTAGCTGTACCATATGGTGAGTATACATGAGTATACATTTGCTTTTAGAGAGATAAGCTGCTAGCACATGTGTGATTCTTCAGAGAACTGTACAACGCTGGAGGCAGATGTGGGGTGAGGTGTCAACAGGCAAATGGATATGTGTACCCATGGCTAGGAAGACAGATTTCTCTACCAACACCAATGAGGCCTGCCCATGAGTCTGAAGCTGCACATAGAGATTCTAGGATAAGCAGGAGCTACAAAAAGCCTGTGAAACACATCCTATTGGAATGCAGGTCTCACAAAATAATCCATAGCTCCCTTGTCTCCTCAGGGCCTGCAGCTCTGGGCTTTGTTCCTGAGGCACAGATGAGTCCTTTATTCTGTTGTCTAAATGGGAAAATTACGGTTCTCTGAGGGGAAAAGGCTTGGGTCTGATTTTGACTTTTTATCAGTCATGTTAATTTGGAAATAAGCTATTACTTTGACTTTGCATTCATCAGTGTCAAGAGTGGATTGTGTTCCTTTGGTCCCCTTTGTCCTTAATTAACAGTCACTGAATATCCATATTAATTAGTGGGGCTGAGAGATATTTTGCCTCACCCTTCACCACTGTGGATAATTAAAATTCCCATTAATAAAATAGCTTCATTCATAATTTCTATGAGCCTATTATAAAAACAATAAACATGATCATAGGGTAGCTTCCCTTTATCTCCCAAGCCTCCTCTCACTGTTCTTGTCTATTTCCATAAAGTTCTTAGAACCGTAAAGGGAAGGACAGACTTGAAACAATTATAAGTGCTTACATTGGATCTGATCATTCAGGGCATGTAATTAACAGGATAGTCAGACAAAACCACTCTTGAGAACAGCGGAAAAATTCACTTGAACTAGAAAATGTGATGTGGTCTCTTATATGACTGGAATTTCTTCCAGCCTTGGATTTTAATTTCAAGGAAAACCAAATGCTTTGTTCTCCATTGGACTGTAAATATCCATAAAGGGTTTCAAATTGAATACTCTGACATTTTTGGCTCAACTAAGATGAGCAAATGTGGTTAAGTATATACTGTATGCTGAGCACAACTCATGAAAATTATAGAGATGAATCAGAAACACTCCCTGCCCTCAAGGAGTTTGCTGTCTGGTGGAATGAAAAGGCCCATAAACAATCAACTCAAATACAAAGAAAGTCCTGTATGCTAAAGAGAAAGCAAAAGTCTCCACTTAAAAAACATCAAACTCAATACCTCCCCATTCCCCACAGATTAGACAGCAGGTTCCTTCTCAATGTTCCCATTGCTTGCTATACTCCAATCACATCACTTGGCATAAGGTGCTTGTTTAATCCATAATAAAGGAAAGCTTCATTATGATAATGACTAGGTTTGTTTTAATGCAGACTCCCAGTGCTATCATGATGTGGGTATTTAAAAAATGTCCATTGAATGAATGATTGAAAGGGCATTTGAGTATTAGGTAGCCATCTTAATAAAAATAGTAATCTTACAAAGATAGAAACAAAACTCTAAAAGACAACCTTTTACAAGAATTCTATTACTGATACTCTGAAAAACTCCTGTTTTATTTATGGGGGACAAAAGGAAAATAAAATAATGGCAAGCTGGAGAGGCGGCAACACCACCCAAAGTGCTTACCCTACAGATTCTTCCTACTATAACATGCCTCCATTCTGTTCCCCCTAGAGTTCATCCTCTTGTCAAGGGTTTACCTGAATGCCAGTCAAAACAGATCCTTTTCAGAGTTTCCACTAGAGCTTCAGCACTCAGGTAGTTGGTATTTCACAAGCTTATATGAGGTTCTTTCTTTACCCCATTGGATTTGATTTCTCTAATCATCTCTCTCTAAGTACCCTTTGAGGACAGTTTCCTGCTTCCATCCTGTCCTCTTTGGTATTCTTTTGCTCTTACAGGATCCACAGTACCCTTCATGCTTGTTTAATATAAAATTGCTCATACATTCTGGCCTAGTTACTCCTTAGGGGTCCCAGGCTTATGCTTTCTTTTAGACTTTTCAGGATTTAATACATAGTAAATATTCAATAATTATGGATTAACTTTTATTTGTAATATTCTGAAAATCTCAGAAAAATCCCTCTATGCAGAAATTTTACCCTCTTAGGAGTTTCCCTTTTTTCACCATCCATTTGTATTTTTTAACCACTAGCAGCAGGGCTTCTATCACTGAAATTATTCTCATTGAGCTCTCCAGATGGTCCATTTGTAGGGTTCTTCAATGTCTTTGTTTTATTTTATTTCTCTACAACATTCCAAATATTCAAGAAGGGTCTATTTAGAGGGTTGTTAAATACTGTCTTCAAAAAGTTGGCAGAGACTCCTTTGGGGACAGGGCTGGGAGCAGAGCTGAGGTGTGTGTGGGGGTTATGTTCATTATCTCATTTGGCAAGATGGTTTAATGGGTGTATATTATGTCCAAATTTATCAAATTGCACACACTCTAAATATATTCTGTTTATCGATGGTCTGAATGTTTGTAACTCCCTGAGTTAGTTCTGCTTCTCTTGTTTACTTCATCCTTTCTCCACCTTCTCCTAAACTTGGCCTTCCAAACCTACCAATCCCTTTCTGGGGAGTACTTTACATACTAGTTTAATTTATAAACAAGGGATGTGTAAATCAGAAAGGTCATGTAATTGTCCAAAGTCATACAGCTTTATGACAGTGCTGGGTTTGAAGCCTTAACAGGTTAAAAGAGCTTTATGATATTTTACAAACTTGGTCATGTTCTGCTTGTCGAAGTCCCTTTTCACATGCAGTGAATAAAGCTGACTGTATTTTTTTAGAATGTATATTAGCGTACTAAAGTGTAAAAGTATATGTTAAAAACAAATGAGAAATCATTTCTTAAATTTTATCCAACATTCAACAACATTTCATGCCATATCTTTGAAAAATGAAAATAAAATGTTCTTCACAAGTCATTACAATTGCCTCACCTAGAAAACTCATTTAAAATTCCAGGTATAAAGTTGAATGTAATTTTATAACCCTGTTTAATTAAGCAATCCTCAGCCCTTTCCACTAAGGATTTTTTTCTCCTTCTTGGGTTCCCAAAGGACTAGTTAGACTTGGTAAATTTAATTTTGATAACAATTTCTTGAATTTGTCCTGTATTCCCAGCCAGAAAGAGGACACATGTGAAGGAGATGGGGGATAGGTGGGCAGGGGGGATAGAAAATTTCCATGTTATTAAAAATCAATGAGGAAGAATTCACTCCAGTGACAGAGAGAGAGAGAGAGAGAGAGAGAGAGAGAGAGAGAAAAGCATGGTAATATCTCAATTCAATCAGGAAATGCTATCTAACAAGTGCTCCCTCCATATTAAAAGTCAGTGGGTTGAGCAGAATGACTACTTATCCATAGATTCCATGTTTGCATATATAGACACTTCTGAGAATTGTACTAGTATTTCAGAAAATTTATTACTAAAACATAAAAGCAAATAAGATGCTCATTTACAATATGGTCATTTAGATGGGATGAATAATCTCATTCATTCATTCATTCCTCCAGAAGCACTTAATTAAAGTATTTGCCCATACAAAATCTCAAAGGTCTTTACATAGTCAAAACAACCTTCATAAGGAAGAAGAAAAAACTAAAGTAATCAAAACAGTATAGTACTGGCATAAAGACAGACAAATACATTAATAGAACAGAATGGACACAAAAAATAAATTCTCACTTATAAATAATCTTTGACAAAGTTGCTAAAATTACACAATGAGGTAAAGATAGTCTCTTCAACAGTTAGTTTTGGGAAAGCTGGATATTCATATGTAAATGAATGTGGAATCTTATACCAAAAATTAATTCAAATGGGTTAAAGACATAAATGTAAAAACCCCAAGGTATACAATTTGTAGAAGAAAATATGAAAAAGCTTCATAGCATTGGAATGACAAATGATTTCTTGGATATGACACCAAAAGCATAGGTAACAAAAGAAAAAACAGATGAATGGAACTACATCAAACTTTAAAACTTTTGCACAGCAAACAGAGTGAAAAGGCAACCTAAGATAATGATATTTGCAAATAATGGATCAAACTCCTGAATCCCTAAAACTCAATTAACAACTACAACAAATCTGATTTTAAAAGTAGGCAAAGGATATGAATAGACATTTTTTAAAAGATGAAATGTAAGTAGTTCAAAAAGCACATGAAAAGGTGATTAACATTTATAATAATTAAGAAAATGAAAATCAAAATTTCAATGAGGTATTACCTCATGCCCATTAGGATGACTACTATCAAAGAAGAATCCAGAAAACAGCAAACGTTAGCAAGAATATAGAGAAATTGGAAATTTTCTGCTCTGTCAGTGGCATTGAAGAATGGTGTAGCCTCAGTGGAAAACAGTGTGGAGGTTCTTCAGAAAGGTAAAAAGAGGATTACCAGATGATCCAGACATAGATCCAAAAGGATGAAAAACAGGATCTCAAAGAGACACATGCACACCCATGTTAACTGCAGTATTACTCCCAAGGATCAAGAAGTAGAAATCCTAAATGTTCATCAGTGGATAAAGAAAACATATATGTATATATACTATGTATGTTATTCAGCCTTAAAAATGAAAGAATCCTTCTATATATTACAACATAGGCAAATCCAGAGGACATTGTACTAAGTGAAGTAAATCCATCACAAAAGAACAAACACTGGATGATCCCACTTACAAGAGAATGCTAAAGTAACCAGTCATAGAAAGAAAAATAGAATGGTGATTGCCAGGGACTAGGTGGAGAAAGCAATAAGAAGTTGCTGATTAATGGGAAAAGAGTTTCAGTCATGCAAGATACAATGTATATATGGTTAGCAATACTGTATGTAAACTTAGAAATTATCAACAGGATAAATTTATATGCTTTTTAACACAATAAAGATTTTTTTAAAACTATATACCATGTCAGCATTGGGGCTACAACAATGAACAAAGTGAGTGTGACAGATGTGTCAACTTGAGAAGTTTGGGTAAGAGAAGCTTAGCTAAATTGGCTCAGCATCTCCACGCCCTGGGCCATGGGAGATTGACCCCAGAGCGGCTGTTGGCCTGGCTGTTATAAAGGGGAAATGAGGAAGGACGCAGTGCTTCTATTCCTTTGGAGGAGCTCCCTTCTTTGCCTTGCACGTCATTTCTTCCCTTGCAGCGCAGACTCTTCGGCTTCTAGCACTGATCCTTCAGCTTTCCTTCCAGCATAGACTCTTCAGCCTTTCATCACATACCCATCCACTTCTTCCTAATACTGCAGTGAGCTCCAGACCTTAGACTAAATCCTTCGGTCTCCAGTGTGCAGACATCCCCTCTGGGCTCTCCCTCATCCTACTCTGTTGGTGGCCATTGTAAGCCACTCTTGTAAACTGATTGTGTCTGTACTTAGTTTACTGTTGGTGAAGCTAAGCTAAAGAACCAATTCTTGGAGGGCTATATAGGCTTTGTTAAGATATTTCGTAGATAACTGGGAACACTGTTTTAGAGAGATTATAAAATATATAAGTGTGAGGAAGACCTGGTCTGAAGAAGAGAGACTGGTTTGGAAAATGAGAGCATCCAGCTGAGAGATAATAGGAAACCTGGTCTAGAGGTAGTACCAATAAATAGAATGGGGTAGATTGAGGAATACATAGGAGACAAATTTAGCAGGCTTGATCATACTTCAGATTTGAAGTTGAAAGAAGTTTAAGGCATATTTTTTTTCCCTTGAGTAGTATGTTAGACAGTGTTCAAACTCAAATAGGGAATACTGGAAGAGGAAGAACAAACTTGAGATAAAATATTCCCCCTTCCAAGGACAAAGAGGAGAGCAACATAGAATTTTTCTTTTGTAAAAAAGACTGTTCTTCTTATTCATTGTTCCTCATGTCCCTTAAACAGCCTCCATTCATCTATATTTAGCTTCTATTGATTCTCACTTTACTGTCTTGTTTCTCCCAGAGACTGAAAAGCATTTTGACTCTTTAGAAAATGAGTGTATCTCTACTTCCTCTGATCACACGTAGAAACAAATATAGGTATGTGCAATATAAATCCTCAATCCTACCCCTGCCACTGGGATCAGAATCACTAGAATAATGGGGCAGGAGTAAAACTGTAGAGTTGCAGTTCCTGCTTAAAAAACTATTGGACCGCTGGGGATTTAGCTCTGTGGTTCCGGCGCCTGCCTCGAAAGTGCAAGGTCCCGAGTTAGATCTCTGGTACAAAAAAATCCCAAAAAACAAAAAACAAAAAACTATTGGACTGCCAGTCAAAAGACCTTCTTCACAAGCCCCGATGCCAGCATGTCCTGACAGTGTGGTCTTAGATGAGTCACAGTTCCTCTGTAGGATAAGATCCTATCTGGAAAACAAGGTTTATATTAGGTGACCCTAAAAACTCACTATGTCTCCTGTCGTATATTACATTTTTATGTTACTTACCCATCTGTTGCATGATATTATATTACAAAATCATAAATAAATGAAATTTGGGGAAGATATCTTGTACAGAAAATAGAAAAGCCCTTCACAGATGTTCCAGTGATGTTATGATTGAATTTTTGGATCTCCATAAAGGACCTTCCACCTTCATATTTGGAGGGAATTTCAGGGTTCTCCCAATCCTTGCCCTTAGCCATGGAACAAACAGGAAAATAAAACTAATTTGGCAGAACAAGGAGATCATGTCAGCATTAAATAGGGAAATGTAAAGAAAAAATTAGAAAGTAAGTTTTGGCCATTAGCCAAAAGGAGGAGGAAAAACAGGTCCAGTTTAGAAAAGGGTTCAATGTCATGCCGATACCTGGATTGGGCAAAGAAGTGCTTGGAACCACTGGGAAGAGGCACATCTGCATGTGATTAGGAAGAAAAAGTTACAGAGTTCACAATCAGCCGTTTTGTTCTTGGACTTAGCTTCTTTAAGGGAGGTCAGAGTAAATGCACTTAATTCCAGTGACCAATTTTGACATTTAAAACTACTCTACTAGAATGCTCCTGTGAAGGGGAAGCACTTTAGAAAGGAAAGGTCTATTTTAGTTATTATAGCTATTACTGTTAATTCCACTGCCTATTTTTCTTAATTGTTTTTCCCTCCATGTCTGTTTTTAATCTCTGCAATAAGGCACAGCTCCTTTGAAACTTTCTAAATATGAGTCCATTCTCTGTCACTTTCCTTAAACATATTCTTTTACAGCATTAATAGAAATAGAGTGCCTAGAATGAAGAAAATGTAGCTTCTGCTCCGTCCTTTCCTTTGTGAAGAGGCTTTAAGACTTTGGCGTCTGCATCTGGGTCCCACACTGCAAGTAGGTCACTGACAAAATATTCAGTAAAAGAAGACCATGAGTAGGAGACTAGCACATCTTGTAAAATGTAGAAAAAATTATAAAAGTAATAGCCCAAAATGAGAATTGGGATAAGCAATAATTTTATAAACATCCATGTGAACATAAGACTTGGGATAAAAAGGAAAGGGATCCAGGATCTAAGTGAGTAGACTAGGAATTGGAGAAACAACACTATTTGAAAGATTGTTCCCTCCTCCTTTGATCCCAGTCCATAGAGAACTTATAAACTCATGATGAATGCACTTTTCCTAGGATAAGACTGTTCTGGAATGATTCCTCTGGGTATTATTATATAAGGAGGTTCAACTGGAAAAAAAGGAAACAAAAAGAAAAAAGAAAGAAAGAAAAGACTAAGGACTGGTCTTAGGAAGCTCTAGTTAGGAGTAAGCTATAATTCAGGTGCAGGCCAATATGATAACTCTGTCATTGGACCATTCTAGCTGGATGCAGTCAGAGTGAGGTCTATCAGTTACAGTATTCAAATTCTCTCACCCTATCCTTATAACTGATTGTTCTAGTGGAATAGACTGGCAAAACAGAGCTTGCAAGGAGAGTCGCAAATCAAAAAGCAGAATGATCAAAATGATCTTTGGACTCGGGATTTAGCTCAGTGGATCCACCACCTGCCTTGCAAGCACAAGGTCCTGAGTTTGATCCCCAGTACCAAAAAAAAAAAAAAAGATCTTTGAAGGAGATCAAAAGCTAGGATGGTGCTCCATTAAGTCATTATTCCATTCCAAATTAGGGATGGAAAACAAACAAAAGAAACCTCCTTATACATACATGTACATACCACTCCCTATCTCTTTTCCCTTCCCCACTCAGGAGATTTGCCACTGACTTAGCCATGGATCCTTGATGTTTTCTTTCCCTATCATTGTTTACCTCGCTAATTCTTACTTCTAATTTTGCTATTATTATAACTGATTGAAACAATAACAGCTGTAAGATTTAGATCATCTAACTTACACCATGATTTCTTTTGAGTACATATATTTTTTTATGACAAGTGTGTGCTTATAAAATTTGCATTGATTTTGTTTTGCAGATGAGGAGACTAAGTCAAGGAGAGATTTTTGTATGTTGTTGTAAATCACACAAGTAGAAAATGGTAGAGTCAGATTGCAAAACATATCATATCTCTACCACGAAGGTCCATGCTTTTCCCTTTGGGCAACATTGTCTCAATAATTTATTTCTCTTTAATAATACTGAGGGTTTTTATTCTCCTTGCAGGTGATGTTGCCTCCTCAGTCTGCTTGGGTGAACCTCAGGTCTCATTCTACAAGCTGTGTTTCTCCACCTGTTCCTCACCTCTATCCCAGTTACTCTAGCTTGCAGATAGTTCTCAGACACTAGGAAACAAAGAGCAAGAAATTAGAGCAATTCAAGACAGATTCTGCAGGACAAGGAGTTTATTGCAACTGACCCCTTTACTTGACATACTATGCTTACTTGAGAAAAGATGTACTCTTGGTTATTATTAACATGAGGGATCCAAGAATTTGAAATCAAGAGATCTTTCTTGTTTCATCTTACCACAGCATTTGTCCCCTAGGGCTGCTGGTTTTATGAGTAATATGCAGATTCATTTTAAGCTATAAAAATAAAATTAATTCAATTCATTGTTCCAGTGAAACCTCAAACAGGGCATGCTTGATTTGGCTTCCAAGGATAGAAACTTTTATTCGTGATATGTCAGAACTTAGCTCTTGTTGGACCACATATGCATGCAGGCACACACATGCACAAACACACAGACACACACATTCACACTCACACATCCCTCCCAAATCTGAAGATCTATTCCAAAAAAAACAGATGAAGATTGTCTTCATTACCAGGAACTGAGTCAGTGCTGGGTAAAACAACTAGCAGACAGCCCTAGTAGAAGGAGTGCCAGGGTGTTTGAAAAAGAAAAGCACTGGGGTCGGCCATGGGGACTTCAAAAAGTTACCTGGGATCTCAGAACAATTTGATCTAGCACTAAAATAAATATTGCAGTAATTTTAAAAGTTGCATCAATTTAGTATTTTACAGGAACACAAATATTTATCTATGATTTTAGAAATGAAATTTTGCTTCACTATAGTAACTCAATATCTACATGTATGCTATAACATTATCTTATAAAACTTTAATATCTCCAATACTTTTATTATTTAAAAGAAGTAAAATGAGAAAAAATAAAATAAAAACCATCTCAAATTCAGATGTTTGCATGTAAATGAATTTGAAATGAAATTTGTGCCATCTTTTTAAATCAGAGAGAAAAGAAATTATATAGGTAAAATAATTTTCAACTGGCACAACTTCAGTTTTCTTCCTGAAATTATTTTTATTAAAAGGAATAATTTCTAATCCTAAATTTCATCAGTCTCTGACCTCAAATTTATAGCAAAGACTCAGATGTAGACACCACAGTACACAGGGGAAATGGTGAGAAGGATCTTTATCCTCCATCCATTTTGATATTCTTTTTCAAAGAATATCTGCAAAGATATTTAATACTGGAAGTATTGATAAAAGATTGTGCAAGAGAAAAACAAAGAAAGCCTAGTCTAATTCAGTCTGGTAATGAGATAATTCAGAGAGGTAAGACTATCAATGGTTTGAGATATGATTAGAGAAGGGCAGGTTGCCCAATGAAGACTCTGAGGTAAGAAATTATTAGAGATGAAGTAGAAGTGCTCATCTGGGAATAGCTTATGAAGATCTTAATTGCCACGTCCACAAATAGAAAATGTAATCTTACAGGTGAAGAAAAACCCTACTCGAGTTTTTAGAAAGGGGTCAACATGGTTTGGCTTGTGTTTGGGATATCTCAGACTCGTGGTAAATGGAGAAGACAGGTGAAGGGAACGGATTGAAGGTGGCGAAATCAGAAGGCTGGTACAGTAACCCAGGCAAGAGAATAAATTCCATGAGAGTGGGCATCTTCAGTATCTTTTGCTGTATGTATCCTCATGATCTAAAACATAGGAATAGTTGCCAAGCAAAGTGATCTCCATGTATGCCCAAAAGGGAAGTAAAGTAAAAGAGTGAGCAATTTGATTAACAGATGTTGTGGTACTTATCCACAAGTTTCCAGATAACTCTCTCTCCAAGACACTATCTAGATTATGCTGTCTAACTGTCTAAATTGAGCTACACTTCACTGAGCATTTATTACTTACAGATTTGCTTAGTATCATTGTACGTATGATTTCATTTAATCTCATAAGAACTTAAGAATTAGGTGTTATTATTATTCCCCAATTACACGTGAACAAAATAAAGTCTCTGTCTCAGGTCAAGAAGCTTCTGAGTTGCATCAGGATTTGATTACAAGACTGACTCTAAAGTCTGTGATTATGCAACTCTATTCAAAGGAACATCAGTCACTCAGCTTATCAACACAGGATTTTATGTGTTCTGCTTCCACAACAATAGCAGCCCACACATTATGAACATGTGTGTACATATACTTTTAACAAATTTTCCAAAACATTTCTGTGTGATTTAATAAACTTTTGTATTCTCAGGATTCCTTGTTAGATACAGGTATTTCAGAAAATCCTCCACTTCTAACTACCTTGAAGATGCATTATTCATTTTAACACCCCCACCTCCATCATGGGCAAAAAGTTGTATTGTTAATTCTGGTTTAATGAATGTAAATATTTCCCCTTTCATCATGAAATATCTTTGGTTGAATTTCCACAAATACCAAATACCAGTTAGGTAAAAAAAAAAAATCCTCTAAACAAATAAATAATAGACCTTACCTAGTCCTGCTGAAAATATTATGTGTTTATAATTCTACTCTTCTCTTTGCTCAAGCATTCTCTTGCTAAAGTTATTTAAAAGTGTATTGCTTTTCCATCCTGGAAATGCTATTTTATACTTCTTTGTTTTTAATGGGAGTCTGACAGTAGCAACATAATATTCTTTTCCTTCCAGATGTTGTCTTTCCTCTTAGAAAATGAATTTTCCTCCTATTATTTCAAAGTACCCTGCCAAATAGGTGTTCTGCTTAAGGTCCAAGTGCATCCCTGACATGCAGGCAAGATGTCTCTCAGGGACAAAAACCAGCAACATTCCATCAAACTTATATAATTGCTTTTAAAAATGCCTATTGTTTTTATTAGTATCTTTTCATTGGTGTCATATGATGGTCATACTCTCTTGAAATGACTTTATTTTCCATATTTGTGTTGAGAAGATATTTTGATTATAGGAATATGCAGTTGAGTTAGTATGACAGTTCTCATTCACCTACAAGAAATCACAACTTCAAATATTTTGGCAACAAAGAATAAACCAAAATTTTCTTTTGACAAAAGCCATTAGAAAAAAAAGAAGTATGTGAAGGAAATTAAGTCACTGGATTTGTAAACAGGATCTAAACCTGCCCTAAAAATCTTTATCTGTGAAACAGGGATAATAATCTAACCAGGTTTTCATAAGAATTAAATATATGTGAAATGCCTACCACTATTCCTGGTAAGTGGAAAAATCCAATGGATAATAATAATAGTGGCAATATTTGTTACTACTGTCATTTCAAAGTAAACATTAAACCATTATTTTTTATTTATTGAGCATTTACTGATTATTTATGATAGTTAACCATAGAAGCTCTTAATGTAGTAAGGATGAAAGGCAAATAAGAAGTTAACTATTATACAATGCAACTCATGTAAATATATGTAAGAACTGCTCTATAAACTAAGATATAACAATTTAAGTAATACTTTATACTTATAAAACATTTTATACTCTTCAAAGCTCACCACAACCATTTGAAATAGGCTTCAACTACCAGTTTTATGATAATCACTACTGTCACCTGACAGCTATCATTTGCTACCTGACTTTTATGCCAGGCTATGGAACAGGAGTTTTATATGTATTGCATCTTTCAATTATCACAACAACCTTGCGAAGTATCTGCTTCGATTCCTGTTTCACAGATGGTAAAACTAAGATTCAGTGAGTCTCACTGACTTTTCCTAAATACACAAATGATGTAGTCCAGATATGGACATGGATCTGTCTTTCTGCATGTCATGGTGTTTCTTCCATTCACAGTTGACAATGCTACTCAGCATTGGGGATCACCAGAGGAAAATTTTTTCTCATTGTCATCCAATACATTCAACTTGAATAAACAATACAAAAGAGAGGCTGAGAATTAGAACTCTGGTCTCTAGATTATGTAAAGTTATCCTTCTTCAGATTTGTCTCAACAGTAGTCATTAAACAAAGCTAGGGCATATCAACAGGCAAGGTTCACAAATAAGTGGCCCTTGGAGAAGTCATTGAACAAGCTCAGATATCTTATGATTAAGTGTAAACATTGATATTACCAATTCTTATAGTTCTGGGGGTTCATCTTCCAGAAATTATACTGGTGACATAAAATATTAAAAAGCGTACTTTTACTTTCCACTGAAAGTAAAATTCTATACAAACTGCTAACTTTTATTCAGCAAATTGTTAAGAAAAACCATTAGTTACATTACTACAAACTAAATCAAGACAAGGAAAACATTCTCATGCTAGAAATTTGTAATTCAGAGGTGATCTGCTCCATTGTCTCAGATCACTGAGGACCAGTGATGAAGATACTCTTGTTTCTTTCAAAGGCTGTCCCCTCAGGTAACAATTATGTAACTTAATTTGGCCTTTCATAAAACCTTGTAGGAAAATTTTTTCTTAGAGATAACAATCAAATTGGTTTCATCCAAAGGTTGCAGGGGTAGTTCGACATATGCAAATCAATAAATACAGATAAGTCACATGAACAGAAGCAAGAATAAAAATCAAATGATCATCTCAATATATGCAGAACAGCCTTTGACAAAACCAAACATCCATTCATGATAAAAAGCTTGATGAAAACTGGTACAGTGGGACCTTACCTCAAAATGACAACCCCCCTGCCAACATCTATTAAATGAAAAAAAAAAAAAGAAAGCATTCACACTAAGATTAGGAAGGAAACAAAAGTGTCCACTCTTACCATTCCTGTTTGATATAGTGCTCAAAACTTTCGCTAAAGAAATTAGGAAAGAGAAAGAAATAAAAAGGATTTGAATAGGAAAGGAAGAAGTCAAAATATCCTTATTTGCATATGACATGATCCTTTTACACAGAGAATCAAAAGTCCACCAGAAGACTCCTAGATTAATAAATTTGGCAAAGTGAAATGATAGAAAATAAGCATACAAAAATCAATAGCATTTCTATACACGAAGAATGAAGCCACTGGGAAAGAAATCAGGAAAACAATCCATTTGCAGTAACTTCAAGAAAAAAAAAATTAAATACCTTGGAATTAAATTAAGCAAAGAAGTGAAAGACCTCCATAAGGAGAATTATATTGCTCTGATAAAAGAGTTTGAAGAGAACATTAGAAAATGAAAAGATATCTTCTCTTCTTAGGCCAAAATAAAGTCTGGGAAAATAGCCATATTACAAAAATTGATTAATAGATTTTCATGCAGCCCCTAAAAAATACGTTCAGCTCTTTTCACAGGAAAAAAAAAATACTTTCAAAACTTACATGGAATCTGAAGAGACTCAAAATAGCCAAATAAATCCTGAGCAACCAAAGGAAAGCAGGAAGCATTACAATCCTAGACTTTATCTTATGCTACAATGTCACAGTAGCAAAAACAGCATGGTACCGCTGAGCACAAAAACAGATACAGTATATCAACCAATGCAATAGAATGGAAGATGCAGAAACAACCCCAAGCACCATCAGCCATCTGGTTTTGACAAAGGGGTGAAGAATATATGCTAGAAAAAAACCCCATATATATATATATATGCTAGAACAATATATGCTAGAAAAAAACTAACGAGAGGGTCGGGGATTTAGCTCAGTGGTTTCGCCGCCTGCTGCGCAAGCACAAGGTACTGAGTTCGATCCCCAGTACCAAAAAAACAAAACAAACAAACAAAAAAAACTAACAAGTGGTGCTGGGAAAACAAGTTATCCATATACAGAACATTGAATATTGAACCATATCACTCACTTTATACTAAAATCAAGTCTAAGCGAACCAAACACACACACACACACACACACACACACACACACACACAAACACTGAATCTGCTGGAAGAAAATCTTGGGAAAACTCTTGAAGACATAAAATAGACAAAGGTTTCCTGAGGAGAACACCAGTTGCAAAAAAATAAAACAAAGAATTAACAAATGAGATTAATATCAAGTTAAAAAGCTTCTGTGCAGTAAAGGAAACAACCAACAGAGTAAAGAGACAACTCACACAATGGTAGAAAATTTTTACCAGCTACTCCTCCTTAGACAGAAAAGTAATATGTAAAATATATAAAGAACTCAAAAAAATTAGACCCCCCTAAAATAAAAGACCTATTCAAAAAATGAACAATTGAAATGAATAACCACCTCTCAGAAGAAGAAATACAAATGGTCAATAAATACATACATGAAAAATGTTTAGCATCTTTGGCCATTAGGTAAATATAAATCATAACACTAAGATTCCATCTTACTCCAAGAAGAATGGCCATTATCAAGGACTCAAAACACAAGCAAAAAACATCAAAACTGCTGGCAAGGTTGTGGGACAAAGGGAACACTTCTACACTGTTGGTGGGAATATAAACTAGTACACCCACTTTGGAAATTAGTATGGAGTTTCCTCAAAAAACTAAAAATAGAAATTCCATTTGACCCAACTATACCACTACTGGGTATCTCTTCCCAAAAGGTAAAGTCATATACTATAGTAATACATGCATACCCATTTTTAAACCAGTACAACTCACGTAATAGCTAAATCATAGAGATGACCTTTATGTGTATCCACAGATGAATGAATAAAGAAAATGCAGTATATGTACACAATGGAGTACTAGTCAGCCAGAAGGGATAAATTTAAGTCATTTGTAGGAAAACGGACAGATCTTGAGCCCATAATGGTAAGTGCAATAAATCAGTCACAAAAGGTTAATTATCACATCTCTGATATGAGAGATCTAAAATCAATTTAAAGAACAACCAAAAAAATGTGTTAAAAAATGTATGTAGGTACTATATGATAGAAAGGGGATCTGAGACAGGTGGGAGAGGGAAGGGAAGGAGGGGGAAGGAGGAATAAAAATGATCAAGATGAAATAGATGTACGTATCAAATTCCAAGGTGAATGGAGTCACTATATACCATAAATATATCCTAATAATAAAGTAAAATAATAAATGCAAAAATTGTACCCCCCCAAAAAAGAAAAATTTCTGCCAGGTAAAAACTTACTCCTGAGGAATTAGCACATTTCTCTCTTCCTGACAAACTATATAAACTATCATATTGTCTGTCTTTAGTCCTTGGTGTCTGGGAAACTTAAGAGTTTTTTCTATTAGTTCATTGAAACTGATTTAATTATAAAGCTACCATATCTACTTTTTCCTTCTTTTATTCATGGGTCTAACAGGCCTCCATTCTTAAAATGAGAGAATAAAACATTTAATTTTAATATTCAATATTTTTATAAAATAAAAAACAGTCTTATTTTTTCCAGATATTAAAGTTATTATCAGTGTGTGAACATCATTCTTTCAAAAAAAATTTACCATATACTTACAATCTATTATTTTATCTATATTGAATATTGTCCCTTCCCATAATAGCAGAGAAGGGTAAACAGATGAAACACAGTTTGATAATTACTACCAGTACTACAATGTGATAATTACTAGAATAATTTGTAAGCTATGTAAAATGGGTATGAAATATTTCCTTTCATACCCACATCTACCTTAGATTTGCTTTCCTGATGGACAGAAAGATGCTCACTGCCTATTTAATGTGGCTTTCTGAAATGTATCTCAAAACTCAAGCAGCTTGGACCTTTGAGTACATTAAGAGGTTTTGAGGTTAGACAGATCAGTTTGAATACCTCCTTAGAAAGGCATCTCTGTGCCCTGTAATACACAGAGAACTATCTAATTCTGCATCTGGAGGTATTTTCTTCAGAGAAGACATAATAGCTTCTGATTACCTGCTGTAGTCAACCACGGTAAACAGGTCCTGTATCCTCAACCTGGATGTGAGCCCTTAAGGGCTTAGGTTTCATGTACTTTGCATGTCAAGCACTTTTTACTGAGCTTTTAAATTCAACAATCAATTATTAAGCTCTTATTTTTTTCCTGAAAGAACCAAAATAAACAAAATTTCCTGTTTAAAGTTCAATAATAATAGAGGATACAGACAGAGAAACAGGTTTTACACAGAATATGCAAGTATAGTAATATGTACACGTTAGAGGTGTCTGGCCCATGCTAGGGCTCACAGTTAGTTCTGGAAAGACCTTTGGTGATGCTGGCCAGTGGAGAGTGGGAGTAGACATGGATCAGGAAGAGATTGGGAAGTAACCCAGTTACCTACTTACACCTAAGTACAATTTCTGAAAGTGAGACCAGGGTGACTGGGGGAGAATTTTGTCCCAGGAATCCAATGTGGTGAGTAAGTGGCATGCATATTGGATCCAAGAAAAAAGTAAGTCTACAATCAAGCAGTCAATAAAGATTCTGGCAGATCAGTTCATTCAAGGGAGTTCAAGAAGAGAATTTTGTCTCTCCAGGGGATGGAACTGACTTGAGGTGAGTGTTAGATCATCAGCCAAGAAGGCTGACATTGAGACTTGAACACTAGTCTTATCTAGCTCCAGTGGGAAATGGAAATATGACAATAAACTGAAGCAGAATTCCAGGCATTTCATGTATTGAAAGACTCTCCATGATCATGCAAATTGCTCAGGTTCCCTACGTACTCTCGCACACAGACACATTGAAGACCATGGTTATAACAAAAAACTCATTTTGAACACCATCCAATGGTAGTCTGAGACATAATAAACCTCTTAGAAAAAATATTGGCATGGGGTTTTGACTGAGAGATTTGAGTTTGAGGGTGCAGGTAAGGGATAAAGGCAGTATTAAATATACTTATTGAAACATTTTTAAAAGTGAGTTAAAACAATTCTCTTAATCTCCTCTCAAGAAGAAAATGAAGTTATCTGTTCTCATTTGTCTGTTATCAGCAAGAGATATCATCATTCACTGCCAGTTGATAACGTGAGCATCAGGTAACTTACAATATAAACGTGGGAAATTAAAGGACCTCACTGGATTTTTCTCTGCCAAACTTCTCTCATCTTCAACATACATGTAGATTCATGATTTCTTTTGGTCTCTGGAGACCCACAAGGAACCTGCTAGAAATATTCCAGCATAAGAAAATTCTAACTAGACAGACAAAAATAATCTTTGTTCTGTTCCTCAGGTGCTCTGCAGGAGTTTTGCCTTTTTTGCATGATTGATCAGTTTGCATATTGTTTTTCAAAATCATTTTCAAATGTAGACACAAAGCTAAAAATAAGAGGAGTAATATATAGGGCTCGGCTGAGTGAAAGGGCATCAAATCCAGAATAAACTCCTTTAATAGCTCATGAATATTCTTCCTCCATGTATCATGTAGTTTTTATCAACAGCAGTTTCTGCAGCCTCCATTATTTGGTTAACAAGTGATAAAATTCCCAAAGATGAACTTTGGGAGGAACAGTCTCCTCAGGAGGTTGCTGTGTGTGTGGAGGGGATGTTTGACCATCAGCAATACACTTCTGTATACATACATTGGATGGTATGTGAACTGCCAGAACATTCTAAACATTCTAAACATTCTCACGGCTGATTAACATTTGTTCTCAAGAGCACACAATCTTTCTCACTCTGCCTGCTGGGCAATTTCAATACCCTTCTTCAGGGGCTCTCTCTATGCCTAACTTTAAGGAAAAACCTCCATCACTGCATTTTCAGAGAGATCCTCTCTTTGCCCAGATGTAGAACAAATGTAAACTGGAAGGAAGATATTCCATTACCATCAAACACTGCCCTCAGAAACAGTACCCCTTCTCTCAAGTTTTGTTTTCTCTGGCTTTCGACTCCTCTTCTTTATTTCCATTCCCAGGACCTTTGCTCAAGCTTCATAATATCTTACCCTTATTACCAAAGTAGTTCTCTAATCTACCTTCCTGTGGCCATTAGTGCTTCTTTTCCCTGTTTCCCTCAGCTTCTCCCTCCCATCCCAAATCTAACATTACTCCATTCATACTGATTCAAAAATGCAGATATGAAAATTTAACTTGCTTGATTAAAAATCAGAACCACTCTTAATCAAATGCTAAGGAGGAGAGGAGAAAAGGAATAACCAGTATTTTTGACAATCTACAATTTGTCATGCTCTGTGCTCAGAAAAAAATATATTTATATATCACAATTTATCATCAATAAATTACAATTCATGGACTTTACATTATTTTCCTGAGGTCACATGGCCACTAGATGCAGTACAAAACATCTGACATATTCAGGTATGTATTGACTTTTATTATTTTGTTTGGATCAATTCCAGAAAGTATAAAGATGAATAAGATATCTGACCATCTCTGAGGCTAAGAAAGCCACAATGAATGAGACACTGATACTAACCACAGATTACAATATAGGTAATGTGGAAAGTGCAACGCTAAGCAGTACTGTCAGAATTTGAAATTAAATCTCTTACAGTTAGACCACTGTTTGCCTCTGGTTGGCAATCTTTGCAAATATAAAACACTTTTAAGTGTTAAATTTTTCCTCAAACTTTTGAGAAGAGTATTTCTCTTTTTAGTTAAGAACTATACAATGGCAAAAATCCACAATGAAGTCAGTAAATCTTTCAATTGAATTTGCTTTTATTAATCACAACAGCATCAATGTCCAATTGAACACATCTTTGTGAAATATAACTATTGGATCAGAGTACAGACTGTGACTACATAGCCACATCTGCATTTGAGACTTCTTTGTAATAAGCTGTGTCTTCCCCCTGGTTTCTTAGCCCATTCATTAGAAATGAGTACCCATCTTACACACAATATGCCCCTAACTGGGTTCTGCACTGTTGACAACTGGGAAGCTAGGGAGAAGCATTCTGGTGTGGAAGTGAGGTAAACATGTGACTTGGTAGGGCCTTGAAGAGGGACAAAAAGGCATCAATTTCTCCTCTAAACTATCTGGACATTCACACACAGAAAAAGATTAGAGAGGGAGGAGAACACAATTTCTTAGCGGTTGCTCTGTGCTAGTTACATAATTTATAACCTTAAAGTTTTTCAGTAGAATCTTGCTGTTGTGGTTTGTGTTTGGATGTTACCTAAAAGCCTCATGCAGATGAGGTGGGGCTTTCTCTTGGGGGGCTGGCTGGGTCTGGAGTGTGTGATGCTAGGATTAAGGGTGTGCAATTACTGAACCACTGTATGTGAGTGACTGGTTTGCCACCGCCCTAATCCCGGTAATCTGGATAGGATAAAAGGGGCAGAATGACTCTATTGAGGTCTCCTGTTGCTTTTGCTGTTTTCCACCACCATGAACTGTTGCCCTCTGCCACCCTACCTTGGAGCCAGCTGATTATGGACTGAAACCTCTAAGAACAGTAAACCAAATAAACCTCTTCCCTTTAATTTTGGGTGTGGGGTATTTTGTCTCAGCAAGGAGAGAAAAGTAACACATTTGCCTTCCCCAATTTTAGCCTAAGTTCCAGTATTTTCCTTCCTCCACCCCATTTACATTATTCTTCTTTATTTTACCGGAATGTATTTTGCTCTTTTATATCCAAATCCCTTTTGCTAAATTCTGCTGGGAAAATACATGACCAATTCCCATTTTATTATCCTATTGAACTCAGACTTCTAGATCTTCCTCCTCTCTGATGTTATCCTCAAACTAAGAAAGAAGTTATTCTCTCCTCTATGCTCCCACTTCATTTGATTTGCCATTCCTTAGAGCACTGAGTATATTATATAATGTTTATTTGTTTATCTATGTGTCTTTGTCACTGGTCTGTGATTTTTTGGTGCTGGGGACTGACCCTTATTCCCTTGAAGTCCTTATGTACTGTGCCTGGAACATAGCATGCACTCGATAAAAAATAGTTGAATGAATCCATAAATAAATCCATGTCTTTGGTTACACATGTCAAACTGTTTTCTGAAATTGTCAGTTTTAAGTATGGTGAATGAATTACAGATTTTGTCTTGTCATTTGTTCCTTAAAAATCTACTCATCTGTTGAGATTTTCATAAAAGCTTAAAATAATAATGTTGAAAGAGATCCTACAGCCCTCTAATTCAATCTTCCCACTAGGGCAAAGACCTCTTATTATGATCAGGAATCACTAATTCTCTGATTAAACAACACCAGTGATAGGAAATTCACTGCCATATAAGATAATTCATCCATTCTTTAGAGATATTAATCATTAGGAATGTCAAACTGTATATTTCTATCATTTCTCCCTACTAATTCTGTTCCTTCTCTTTAATGCTATTTGTGTGCATTTCTCCTTCAATAGATCCTTTCAGCTAACTGAAAGCAGATTGAAAAATTCAATAGTCACTTGTGGAAGGCATTCTAAGACCTCAGAAACTCATACTGCTTTCTAGATCAAGCCAAAGATTTAGCTGTAGAAGCAGCTAGCAGAGGCAGTCAACTTCAATGACTAAGAGACTGGTAAATGGGGGCCACCAGGAATCTGGGTGATGGATAAAATAGATAGCCTAGGTGCCAATCTAAGCTGAGAGCAGGGGGGATAACCTAGGCAAAAACATGGCATTAACAAAAGCAGTCCAGTAATATACAAAGATAAAGTCTAAAAGGAGATGTGGAGCTGTGAACTTGAGATTGAAGAGTAGTTAGAAAATTTAATGTCAGAGAGGTGAAATGACTTGCCCATAGTTACACAGCTAGACAGGGAAAGGGGTTGGTTCAAGCAAAGATCTTCTGGGTACAAGTCAGTTTAACTAGTCAACTAGTCTTTTATGCTGCTTCCTAACATCTCCTTTTCATTTTAATCCCCCATCCCAACCCTGTACCATTCACGAGTGATGATCAGAATAATTTATTAGACTGAGTTTAACTTCCTCCCTGGAACCTTCTCATTGCAGTGGTCCTCCATGGCTACTATGGCTGGCTCCTAAAATAGATTCATACAAGAAGGACATTCTGTCAGAGGCCTACCCCAGTACTACAGCATACTCTCTTTTCTATGATGCATAGAATTTTTACTCACTGAAAGACAACACACTATTTTTTAATTATGTTGATTTAACATTCGGTTTCATGTATCTGGAAGCATTTATAAAGTGATTTAGCAAGTCTCACTTTCAATCATTTGTAAGTTTGAACTTCAGAAAAATCTAATATCCATTGTTCAATGTTACTGGGAGACACCTTGTTTTCTCCTTTTGTAACACATACACTAACATCAATTCTTGCTATTGAAAGAGACACCACAAAAACTTGGGTAGGACAGTTCTCTTGACAAAGTTCACCCCATGTCATGAACCTTTCAACTGTGCCTAACAGGTGCCCCTGGGGACTCAACCTTCTGTTCTACCTCAAAAGCCTAAACAAAGCTAGCACTTCTCAAAAATGATCATGTTATCAAGATTGGTAAATGTACACAGTAATGGCTTTATCATAGAAAATTAATACAAAGATAGAAATTTAAAACCCTGGATTTTTTATGGTTTCACTCCAAGCTATGGCATTCATGAGAGAAGGGGGGAAAAAAGGGATGGAAAACAAAGATATATCATATGGTAAAAACTATTTGAAAAAATGTGTAGCCCTTGTGAGGCTGACATAGAAAAGAGATTCATTCATTATTAATTCAGGCAAATATATACACAAAAGAAAACTTCTTACTATACAACAATTCCCCGAGTCTCCAAACAAACGGAATATTTCCTATCTCCCCAAGAGCTGGTCGAAGGGACTACATTGAAAGAACAGCTGATTTTTTGAGACTTCTGAGCAATGTCTGTAACTCATTATTTCTGATTAGATTCATGGGGCTATTTAATTATCAAGAAACCTTATCTGTCAAAGATTTCTGAAATATTCCTTTAACACAGTGCTGAAGAGATATTTGCATTGCTTTCCATTTGCCAATCTGTTAACACCTCCCCAGTTTTCTTTGAAATTCTATGTGACTACTTATTTGTGTGTTTAAAAAAGAAAAAACAGGAAATTTGTCTAATTATATAAGCATAGCTTCAGAACATTTTATTTTTGTGTTTTGTTTTGTTTTGTTTTCAAAAGGGCACAGAACCTCAACTACACCAGTGTGAAGCATGGCTGGGTAATACATATCTGACCCACACATAGCTATTAAAATTCATTGGCTCTATTTTAAAATAAACTACATGAAGGTCACCTTGATTACAACATCTCAGAAATGTTCTCAAATAGCTAAAGGATTTCTTATTAATGCCCAGAACCCATTGTTCTTAGAGTTGAAATGAACTGGAACTTAGAAACCAAAAAGATCAATTTCTCAAGAATTTGAATTATACTTCCTGTATCCTCATTGCATTTTCTGGTCACTCTTTTCTGTATGAAATGTTCTATGTAAAACAGTTCCCCTGTTTCTTCAATTTCTTTCCATCATTATGTAGTAGAATAAACATGGACCTTGTCATTATGAAGATTTGGTTTGATTCCTGGATATTCCACTTGTCAGAAACCTTGCTTTGGGTAAATTCCTTAACCCTCTGAGACTCAAATTCTTCTTTGATAAAAGAATAATAAGAATAGCTATGTGGGTATTATAGAGAAAATTAGAAAACATCCATGATAAAGTTTAGCATAATTCTCAGATGTAGTATATGCCCAATAAATATTACTTTTCTTCCCATTTCCCCACTTATCACCCACCACAATATCCATTGGCTCTTCTTAGAGTAGAACCAACCTATCTTCAGCAGAACCCTGGGACTCTGGGACCTGAAGGACTCCCTTTTCTCATACTCTGCAGCTCTCTTCAGAGAGAGAATTCTGCTTTTTGTTTTTGTGTGGTTTTTTTAGTTCTTTTATTGGTACATTTTAGGTATACAATTCGTTTACCTTTATAATTGGGTGTTTGTACCTGTACATGATATATCTTGGTTCTTATTTTTTTCCTCATTACCTGTGTGCCCTTACCCCCTCCACCCTTACCTATTTACATAGATTTCATTTCCATTTTTTTTTCTTTTCTCATAATTTTTCCTTTCCCTCTTTTCCTTTCCCCTTCCCCTCCCTTCACTTCTTCATCTTTGGACCTTTTTTCCTATTTCAAATTATCAGTTATTCATTTTAATCATTTTAACCCTTGTTTACACTATCAGTTTCTCACACTAGTGAAACTATTCGGTATGTACACATGTGTGTCTCATTTATTTCACTTAAGAGTATGGCCTTGATATGCATCCATTTAGCTATAAATGACTCTAGTTTTTCATTCTTTATGGCTGAGTAGTACTCCATTTTATTAAAAAAACACATTTTCTTTATCCAATTTCCAGTTGATGGGCACTTGGGCTGCTTCCAAGCTTCAGCTATTACAAATTGTGCCTCTAAGAACATGGATGCACATATATCACTGTGGTATGAATCTTTAAATTCTTTTGGGAAGATACCCAGCATGGGAATGGCTGGGTCAAATGGGACCTCTAGTCCTAGTTCTTTGAGCTATCTCCATACTGACTTCCACAGTGGTTGTACCAGTCTGCACTCCCACCAACAATGGAGAAGGGTTCCTTTCTCCCCACAACCCCGCCAGCATTTGTTATTTGTTGATTTCTTCATAGCAGCCATCCTTTGTGGGTTGAGGTGGAATCTCAGTGTTGTTTTCATCTTCATCTTTCGAATGACAAGTGATGTTGAACATCTTTTCATATGTTTGTTTGCTGCTTTTACTTCTTTGTCTGAGAAATGTCTGTTCATTTCAGATACCCATTTTGAATTGGGTCTTTGAATTTGGGGGGTCTGATTTTTTTCAATTCTTTATATATTCTAGATAGTAGTCCTTTGTCTGAGGTACAGCTGCTAAAATTTTTTCCCCATACTGTAGGTTGTCTGTTAGCTGTGTTGGTGGTTTCTCTTGCAGTGCAGAAGCTTTTTAATAAGATGAGATCCCAGTTGTTGATTCTTTCTGCTAGTTCCTGTGCTGCTGAGGTTTTCTTCATGAAGTCTTTTCCTACGCCAATGTCTTCAAGAGTTCTACCTACCTTATCTTCCAGCAAGTTTAGTGTTTCTGTCTTAATATTTAGATCTTTAATCCACTTCGATCTTAGTTTAGTGCATGGTGACAGGTATGGGTCTAGTTTTAATCTTTGGCAGGTTGAAATCCAGTTTTTCCAACACCATTTATTAAATAGGCTATCTTTCCTCCAATGATGGTGGTTGGCTCAGAGAGAGAATTTTGGAGCTATAAAGATATAGACTTACATCCCAGTTCCCCCACTTCCAAGACAAGCATGAATTCATACAAATCCCTTAACCTTTCAGAGGCTGTGTTTCTTTATCTTTAAATACAAATGTAACCCATGCCATAGATTTGCTGTATTTTAAAGATTAAATGAATACATATCATATTAGGGAGATTCTGATCCATCACAAGTGGTCAAACTATAGCTGTTTCAACTAACTACTAAGGATTTATTGAAGTTCTTTTGTCTGCCCAATCTAAGCTAAATATAAGAAACAGAAATGAAAATCACATGCTCTCTGGCTTGCAGTAGCTCACAGTTAGGAACAAGATATTTAGCGAAATGAATGCTGAAGAATACTTGGAGAAGGATCTGGAAATGCATGTAGAGACACCCCCCCCCCAAAACACACACACAGTGCATCCAGTTCTAAAAGGATTTTATGTTACTTTAAACCATGAAGGACACCATCCTGAATTAATGAAAAAATTTTGTTTCAAAAGAAAACCACAACAAAAGTAATTATATTTAAGCATTATAACTAGGCCTAAAGGTCACATCCAACTCTCAGATGATGGGATTCCCTCTTCAGCATCCTCTAGATATGACAGAGTGCCCATTGCCTTCAGAAATACCCAAATCCTCATTCACTGCTTCTGACTGCTGGAAAGCATAAGCTCGCACAAAACTACAAATATGATTCTCTGTTTCATTCACTTAAGTGTCTTCCTCATCCCCAAGACAGCTTTGTGAAAGAAAAGATTTAATTTATTCAAAAGATGAAGTTAAAATACAGAATTTTGAAAAAGAGGATACACTATCAACAACAGTCTACTCCTTTTGCATAACAGTTTCCATATCTAGGTGGCATTTTACCATTTATAATCCATATCCTTATGCATTATCTTACTTAATATCCCCAGAGAAACTCTGGGAAGAAAGTTCCTTCATCATGTAAAAAATCTATATTTTGTATATTTATTTTGAAGTGGAATTGTACCTTATAACCAACATAATATTTCATTTTTCCTGAAAAGTTGATAAATCAGCACAAATCTTACTAAATTCTTGTACAAGCAGTGTACTTTAGCAACAAAAATAGATTTTCTCTCTTTTTTAGAGATATTGGAAACTAGGATCCAGAAAAACTCAATGATACAGACCCACTGAATGAAAGAAACTGAACAGGACCACCTAAGTCTTACACTCAGGGGATTGCTTTTTTGAACCATTCAGCTCTCGGATCCAGCCTTAGAAGATAGGACTACTCTTCCTTAAAGGAAATCAAGATCTCCTTGAGTCATGTAATTGGAAAAACCACTCTATCAACCAAAAGCATTGTTTCATCTATTATCCACTTCCAGAGCCTGAAATCTGCATCCCTGTCTTTTCCTGGTCTACAGAAGCAATGCCCAGTACAGAGCGATACTATGTATGTCTGTGTGCATATACTACAATTTCATGCTCCACTTTATTCCACAAAGAACCTGAGGTGACCTAAGGAAATGTAAACCATAAAATTGTAAATTTAAAGAATGCAATATAAAAATGAAGATTAGGAAAATAGGTCAAAGCCAGAAGCAAGGAAAATGAAGCATAATGGGATAGGGACCAAGGACCTACAGTGTACAGAAGATATTGTTAGATCGTGAAGTTGGTCTTGGATTTTTTTGATACCAATGGCAAAAACAAAGACACATATTATATATATAAAACATAGCTAAACTCATCTGAGGAAACAAAACTTACCTCCTAAAATGAACTTTTATAGAGTTCTCTAATGGAAAATTGATAGAGGCTGTGGTCAGTGATGTCAGTAAAGTTCTAAGTGCAAATACATAAACATTTTCTGTAAGGTTTTTTTTTTTTGGGTCCTGGGGATCGAACTCGGGACTTCGTGCTTGCGCAGCAGGCGCCAGAACTACTGAGCTAAATCCTCGGCCCTGTAAGGTTGTTTTTAATGATGGTTCTGGATAACATTTTAAAATAGGTCTCAGTGAAACCCAAGTGTACCTCAGAACAAATAGTTCAAAATAATCTGTCCAAGTACATAGTTTGGTTTTATAAATAGTGATTCAGTAATAATTTCTACAATCTCCTGAGGAACAAATGGACTGTACATTCTCCAAATAACCACCCCAAAGAACTGTTTTACAAAGTAACTCATTCTGATAATTAGTAGATACTAAAGACTCAAGTTTTGGCAAGGGTCTAAAGTACACACTGTGTGTTCTTGTCTGAGGGAAGCTCCATATCCTCAAACAAGCATGGCTGAGTTCCAGACTGAGAAATCTAGAACAAATAACAAAAAAGCCTCACCTACTCATGCATATTCCAATATCCATGTATAGAGTCTTCCATGGATGAGGGCTTAAGGTAGGATCTAGTAGTCACACATGGCTGCTAAACTTTTAATACATTAAATACTAGTTTTTGAGATGAATTCATTCAGACTTCAGCCCAGAAAACATAGTATTCAGAAAAATTAGTTTTGATAAATCAGTGAGGAGAGTCCAAGAAGATCTTAATATTAAAGCCATACAATTTGGGGATGAAGGATAGGGTACTGGAAATATGAAGAAAAGAAAAGGAAATAAGATGAGAGAATCATGAGAGGAAGAGAGTTTTAGTGGTATAATGAGGAAAAAAGAGGCTTTACTGGTGAAAACAGCAGTCATGGTTTTCTCAGGCTGCTTCACTGGCTATTCTAAGGCATCCCACCAGGTATATGCATCAAGTATAAAAGTTTTTATAGGACAGCCAACCCTTAATTTCAGCTCCTTTTCTACTGTTTTGTTATCTTTGATACTCAATTTTGCCTTTGAGCTGACTTCTTGCAGACTGACTAGATAACTTGTGAGGCCAGCACAAAATGAAAATGTTGACATCTTATTCAAAAATTATTAATAGTTTTAAGAAGATTATAGAAGAACATTAAACAACCATGGGGCCCTTCTAAATGTAGGGGCTTATGTGACTCCCCACATTGCATACTCATGAGCCTGGATTCCTGCTGTCCCTTGCACCTAGGCACCTAGTAATTGAGTACTTTTGAATTAGATCATTAGTACTCCTTACATATTACAGAAAATACCTTTAGGCAGTTTTATATCAGTTATTAACCATCTTTTCCTACGCTTCTTCTTTTGCTTAATATCTGCCCATTGATTCTAATAGTGTGTGCTAGTGATGATGACGATGACTGCAGAGAGCAAGTATGGCAATGAAGACAAAAGTGATGAGGAGACTTTTGAAAGTTATGGCTTGAGCCAGAGGATCAGATTTGGAGAAGCTGGTTCAAAAGGTATAGAACCAAAGAGAATCACTTTGGTGTGGGGCAGCAAGGATGCCACAAAAATTTAGCCTGCTTTCATAATTTTGCTCAGAGTTTTTTGCATGCCAAAATTTTGCACTTCAAATTTAGAATTAGTGTTACCTGAAATGAATGGGATAACTATCCCAGAGAAACTCACCAAACAACTGATAAGCCAGGTTAGGTAAGGAGCGAGTGGTAGTGTTCTTGCCTAGTATATGTGAAGCCCTGGACTCAATCCTGTGCTCTGAAAAAAGACAAAAAAAAAAAACTAACCAAAAATCTGTTTTGAGCTGTTTCAAATCCTTAACTCTCTGCACTTTGACTAGTCTAGCTACCTCATAGTCTTTATCTCTAACACGAGCTCTGTTATTAAATCATTGTGTGGACTTGGGCTTCACTTAACTTTTCAGAATCTCAGTTTCTGTATCAATAAAATGGGAAGATTATTTGTTTTACTGGCAAAGTCCAGTGGTGAGGATCAAATATGCTTCCCACATAGTACATGTCTGTAAAATATTAGTTGTCGATATAAGTCTGTATTATTGACACTCTCTGTGAAGCCTGAGCATTCTTTCTCATTTGGAAGTTTATTTTTAAAGAAGGCTAAGCACTCTTCAAGGGACTTCACCTATCTGAGAGAAAGTGGAAGAAAGTTATGAGAGGCATAAAAGAGGAAAAGGAGCTTGAAAACTCACACATCAGTATTGATTGCATCAAATGCCACCTGGCCCTGGAATTCAACACTGTCAACTTAGTTTCTCTCAGGATGCAATCAAAATAATAGGGGTACAGACGTGAGTCATGCACTTTCTGGGACCCAAAATCCAAAAGGTTCAATTAGCATAGGAGGAGGTCAAGTTGGGACAGGGTGGCAGGAAATTGTTAACACTGAACCTTTTAATCAAGTCTCTATGTGTGGGAGGAGTAGACCTTACGTCTGAAAAGTATTATATATGTGTGGTTCTGTGCCCATTTACAAAGAAATACTTGTACATGAGATCTCTAAGAGAAGACAGAGGAAACCTTATGAAAAGGAAAACAAACAGATGATGCAAAATAGGGTAGCAACAAAAAATAAGAAGGGCCTTAATACTTATATTGATTCCTTCTATTCACTTATTTATATACTCAGAGAACTAGAATTTATTGGGCACTACGTGCAAACTTCAGTGCCAAAAGGCATAGCAGAAGGAATTAGGTATAAATATTACCTTCCTTATTAGAATAAATTTTCTTTGCTTATCCACTGGATTCTAACTTCATCAAAAGCAGATATTTTCTCAACATTGCAATAGAAAACATCAGTAGAACTGAATTAACAATGAAGAAATAGGAATTTTCTGTCTTGTCTTAGAATGCTTTGCTTAATTTCCTATTTTTCAAAAGAGAAAGGGCTGAAACTGCAAAGACATAGGATATTTAGCTCACTCCACTGATTGCTAAAACAAAAATCAAAAGAACTAGTCAGAGAAACTATTACAAAGCTTTCTAGTCAGGCAAATTAATCACAGAGTTCCACTGTAATCCCAAGGTGTGACTTCTTCAAACTGATCCCATTTACCTTAACAAGGATAGGCTCTGTGGGTAGAGCAAAGTTAGACAAGCTGCCAATTTAGCTTTGGTAAAGCATTCCCATGTTAACACAGGTCACAGAATTAAGTTAATTAAGAGTTGATTTTTAGCAAGCAAACTTTGGTGTGTGCTGAGACATAAAGAAATTAAATTCTCATGGATTACAGAGTTTTCCCAGACAAAAGCTTCACATCCTTGGGCTACAAAGAATTATATTTGACTCTCACATGCAGCATGCTGCCACCAATCCAGGACCAGGACATTCTGGGAGACACTGATTGAAAGTTCAGTACAGGGGCCAGGGATTTAGCTCAGTGGTTCCGCCGCCTGCCTAGCAAGGGCAAGGTCCCGAGTTCAATCCCCAGCACCAAAAAAAAAAAAAAAGTTCAGTACAAAAACACTAATAGATCTTTTCCAAAAAGGAAGGGACCAAGAGATGGAGCCAGGGGAGGGGAAGAGAATGAAAAATGAATTAAGACGTGTTATGTACATGTACTAACTCCCTATGATGAATGTAATCGTTATGTACTGCATATACTAATAAAAAAATAAAATCAGTAACAACAAAACAAAAACACTAATCACCTTGAGAACTGGATTCTTCTCAGCACTTAATTTGCTAAATACTTCCAAAGTGTTAGGCTCTTTGTTGAAGTATTTTGTTATTGTTATTTTTTTTTAATTCCCAAGATAACATTAGCTATAGTTTACAGATAGAAAATCATGGCTCAGGGAGATTAAGCAGCATTTCCATCTTAACAAGAAAGTTAAGAGAGCTAGAAGAGAAACCCAAGTCCATCTATGACAAAGTCCATACTTTTTCCTTTTCAGAAGTTTTAGGTAATGTAAGAGTAAGCAAAAACGCCTATTAATGCCAAACATTTTTCATTAACTTATATTTCCAGCCTTAATATATAGTGAGATCAGATGCAAAACACCAAACTCCTGACAAATCAGAGCATGCATAATACTTAACTTGAATAAATGTTTATGATAATGAAAGATACTAATATTTAGGGAAATTATATAAAGTTGTTTTTATCTGCTGAAAAATGTTTATACTTAATGATCTATTCTACATTTATGCATGTTAAGTTGTTTCTTTTAACAAACCATCACCCATGTCTTAGTAAGAACAAATCTTTACCCTTGATGTCTCTTCTCATATGCAGATATATAGGCCCAACTGCAAGATAAACACTTTTAACTAAATATTCCATAGGCTGTTACTCAAAAATGGGCAAATCGTTTCTTTATCTCATCTCAGATGGGCTTCATCCTTACTATTACTTATCTTTTTAGCTGTCTCTGCAGATAGCAGTATCTCTTACTTTATTTCCTAAACATCTTAACAGTCTCCTTAAACTGCTTGTTAACTCTTTTGCAATCACTAAGGTCATCCTTAAGTTCCAATTTGTATCTTTCAGATATGCACATGTCCTTTAAAGTTCTCTTGGTCTATTTGGGATACTATAATAAAGTACACTTACTAGGTATCTTATAAACAACAGAAATTTATTTCTCACAATTTTCAAGACTGGGAAGTCCAGGATCCACATGTTGGCAGATTCAGAGTCTAGTGCAGACTCACTCTCTGGTTCACAGAGGGTACCTGCTAGCTGTAGCATCACAGCAATTGGAGGGGTCAAGGCAGCTTTCCAGGGCTTTCTTTATAGGAAAATTTATCCCATTCATTAGGGCCCCATCCTCATCATCTGATCACTTCCCCAAAGGCTGCACGTGCTAATGTCATTATTTTGGTGATTAGGTTTCAACATGTGAATTTTGAGGGGACACAAAAATTCAGACCATAGCAATAATGTGTTTCTGGCTCTCTAAGTGTATAAAGAAGACAAGAATGTCACCACCTTGAGAAGTCTGTAGTCAGTAATCTGTTCCTAACCCAATTTCCAGCCTCATGATCTACCACAGAACACGAGAACTGCTCATCTTCCCTTTTTTCAGCATAGTATTACAGCTAGGCTAAATTACTCATATTTTCCAAACACGTCATGCTTTCTTATGACTCTGTAGTATGCTTCCCTTCGCTGGCACATCTATTGCTCCAGCTTGCTAAGCTCACAAATTTTAACTCCTTTTTAAAGATCCAACTCAAGCACCACATTTTTAGTGAAATTTTCCCAAACAACCTTTGCATAACTGGTCACCCTTGTTTTTGCTTCCTTAGCAGCTTGTGAATACTGCTAATCCAGGTATATTATAAATAGATTCCTATACGACTGCAAATCACAGATACTATGACTTATTAAATGTCTGTGTTTATCAAAAGTCTTTGTCTTCATTAGGTTTCCACTAAACACATGAAAAAAATTAAAATGGGAGAATTTTTTTAAGGGAGTGAGGAAGAAAAGATCTAATACAGCCATTTTTGAAAAGTTGTCAACCTAGTCTAGAAAAATTACTTGCACAGGGTCCTTTTTAAAGAGACAATAGGGAGTAAGGAGAGAAAGAACCCTTCAGATTCCAGGCATACTTCTCAGTGAATGTTCCACTTCAGAATTGGCCATGGAAACTAGGGTGGATGAATCAGTCATTTGTAAAATTCCTCTGATCAGAACAAGCATCTAGATTCCTTGATCAGATTCAAAAATGGACTTTCAGTGTTCAGGTTTTGATCTTTGAAAGCTGCTTGTGCTGAGCAAGACAGCATGAGTAACCAGTCTACAAGTGGGAGTGATCCAGCACTGAATGGAGTTGGATCTCATAGCACTAAACCAGGGAGAGGCCTGAGGAGAGGCTGAGAGACTCTGGGAAACTAGCCAGGCCTGGTCATAGTAAAGGTAAAGTCTAAACTAAAAGCAGGTGGATAGGGAAAGGGGATGCCAGTTACTGAACTGGGTGACTCATTTCCCCTTATATCACTTCATACTACATGAAAACTAAGTATAGTTATCTTTTATAGACACAAAAATTGAGGGGCAAAGATGCTAACCAACTCGTCTAGAGCCATATTAATACCACCTGGGTCTGTACGCAAATTTCTTTCAGGACAGGACTGAAGCTATCCATGAAGCACCTCAGTTTAAGATAATTAGCTCTGGAAAGGAGACCAAAGTTTTGGATATGGTTCTATCCTTGTTAAACATTTCTGGGCAAATCATTTCTTCTCTGTAACACTTGTTTTTATAATTTTTTCATTGGAGGGTTAGGACCAGGTGATTTTTAAGGTATATTCAAATTCTTAATTCTATATTTACTAAGAATTTTAAAGGTATTCATTCCTCAACTCCTATACTCTCTCTACACATAACTACATACTGCCTTAACAAGGACAATATAAAGACTATTTTTATACTATCCATTTGGAAAGAAAAGTTTGACAAAGGTAGAAGCTCCAGGGAGTTTATCACTGTTGATTCATGCAGAACTACATATCTCCCCCATGTTTAATGTCTCATCTTTTTTATTTTGTCAGAAAAAACCCGCCACTAAGGAAAAGAGAGCTGCCTTTATCATCCACAATTTACTCTTTTTAACTCTATCTTGGTATTTCTGTTGCACTAAAGAAATCTATTCAGCATGTAATTGAAGTAAATATAATAGAAATATTAAAATAAAAATAATATTCTCCCTAATATATTCATTTTAATTGTTCTTTTTCTTCTCACCCAAGTGAGTGGGAGATAATTCCTTCTATTTCAGTTACCTCTTCTTTAAATGTCTGGAGTTTTATAATGTGCTACTTGATGAGCTTCATTTTTTACTTTTTTCTCTAATATTAAGGTATATCAGCATTCAAATTAAATCATTTTATTGTTCCTGATACATTTGATCATAAGCCAGAGAGCAAAAAGTATTCTGTTTATGACTCAACTACCCTTATTATTTCTCTTATCAAATTAAGACTCCTGGAATGGGTTGAAAAAACAGACATTATAATAAAAGCAGTGTTCATGGACAACATTAAGTTCTAGAGACAGTGTACGGTTTTTATGAAAAAGGAGTGCTGATGGTAATTTTTTTCCGTGCTGTGAATTGAATTCACATAAGCTAGGCAAGTGCTATATCACTGAGTTATGCCCCCAGCCCAGAACAGTAAAACTACAATATTTTTTTTGGGGGGGGGGTCACACGATTTTACTTTTTATCATAAGATCGTAAGATATATATTAATAGCTCTACCTTACATATACAGAATCAAGGGATCAGAAAGTTACATAAATTATTCAGTACACCAACAAATAAGTGGTAGAATCTGGCTTGTAGAAGTTGGTTCCTAAAAAAGCGATCAGGAATATTAGAGGTATTGCTGGGGAAGGAGTTTGTCTTTTTCGAAATTTTCTATAATAATTAATGTTAATAACCATCATAAAAGACTTTTGGAACTCTAAATTCTAAAACTAGACCCTCTCCCAGATGATTTCACTAGAGATACTGTCCTTTTCCAAGCTTGGAGACCCTAGAGCCCAGCAGCAAACTTACATAGTTAGAAGCAGCCAAGTTATGGAGTTAGGTGCAGGCTACTACCAAACAAGATCTGTCTCCTATAAGTCAACGAGACTTTCTGGGAGGGGAGGAAAATAAAATACCTAAACGGCATCATCAGTGTCAGCTCTAATACAAAAGAAGCACATGTGCACAAGTATATGTACAAATACAACATGCATCTTGACATGGCGTATGTATATCACTCACATACACTTATAAGCTACACTTACAAATACTGAAATACTGAACTTTCTCTCTCAAACTCCCACAAACAAGTACGCACACACACCACACACACACACACACACACACACACACACACACACATCCGATAGGAAAACAACACAAGAATCAAAAAGAGATCTGATTGCATTTACTGATGGTAGAAATACAAAACATTTCAGTCACTTTAGAAAACAGTCTGGCAGTTCCTCAAAGAGTTAAACAGAGTTACCATGCAACACAGAAATCCCACTACTAATACATACTCAAAATAATTGAAAAAAAAAACTGTGCCACATAGAAACTCATACACAAAAGTTCATAGCAGTATTATTCATCTTAGCCAAAAGGCAGAAGTGATTCAAAGAGAGGCCCAAAATAAGCCATAACAGTGATTACCAATAACAAATGAGGCTCATAGGGTCAATGAGATTACTGAAGATCAACTATGAAATAAGAAGACCTGGAGCTCAGATTCAGGCTCTGTGACTCAAACTGTGTTTTCCTTATTATACCTCACTGCTTTGTGTGCCAGACACTGTGCTCAAGGAATTTGTAATTTTTGATGACAATTAATCTGTGCACACAAATAACTATAATGCATGTAAAGTAAAAGAAGTGCTACTGACATCATTCAAAGCTAAATATTTCCTTGAAAGAATCAATCAAGAAAATTTTCATAGAGACATTGACATGTGATATGGGTTGATAAGGATGAATTCATTCAATCATTTACTAAACATTTGAGTGACATTTGGTAATGGAACAAACTCATCAACTGATTATCCAAATCCACTTTCTCCACTTCTTGCACACATAACTAAATATCATTTCACAACTATCTTTACAGATATTAAAGTATATTGTATTCAGTGAAATTTAACTAGAAGTGATAGGAGCCACTTTCAGGATTGCTAATAAAAAGCACTAATTTGTTCTCTTCCAAATTCTTTCTATATCTGGCCAGCTGGAATAGAGATGCTGCACAAGTACCTGGAGGCTATGCATTGAAGATGACAGTCAGCCAGGGTACCTGAATGAACATGTTTGAGGGCTGTCCTATCCATCTATTTACAATGAGTAAATAAACATGTATTTGCTTGATTCTTTTGATATTTTGTCAATCAAGTTCAACAGTTGGCCTATTTTAATATAATTAGGAATGATGACCTGATAAAAAATTTCTTATGCCTTCAAAAAACTTAAAATTTAATAGAAGGAAGCAAATCTATAGTATAATGCAGCATTGACAGAAGGAAGCTCTGTACATACATGGATGCCCAATCTCATCTTGGTGAACAGTGGGATGAAGATTTTTCCAAAGAAATGGAATCAAGGCCTGACCATAATTGAAGTTATTTAGGAAAAAAAGAAGGAAGAGGAAAAGGAAAGGAACTTCAAGCATAAAACAGAATATGTGGAAAATTTGAAGAATACAAAGAACTTTACTGCATAGAATTTCTATAGGAAGAGAAAGGGGAAAACACTCAGAAGTAGCAATAAATACAGTGTATATGACAGTAGATCATATCACTCTGAGGCAAAGGGAGATTGCAAGATGGCAGGAAAATGACAGGAACACAGACAATAACATGACTGAGTCATTCTTAAATGGTCTGACTTCTTTTAAAGGGCTGGAATAAGGACAGGGACAAGCAAGAGACACCAGATTGAGTAGGAATAACACTCTGAGGTGCATTATATGGAAGGAAGAGTCGGTAGATATGCTAGGTTTAAGACTTCATCCCCAGACAGAACATGACCATTGGATGATAAAGGCAGTTCCAGCTTCAAAGGTCAGCATAAAGAAGTGCTGCAGAGTTTCTGGTCACTCAGAAAGAACAGAAGGTCATTAAGAGTCTTTTATTACTAAATTAACAAGAGTTGAGCACTTACTTTGTGCTAAGTACTCTTCTAAGTACTGGAGATGTAGCAGTAAATAAAACAAAGACAAACCTCATGAGCTTCCAATTCAATGGATCTAGAAACAGAAAAGTTTTGCGTACTGATCAAGGATATAGGCTACAACTTATATTATTTAATATGTTCCAAGGCTTCACATCTTATATAATGCTTTCACATTCTATATCTCAGTCAAGCCTTACAACTTGGTTTACTTTGTGTAAAATAATAGTGCCTGTCTCAGAGTTGTGAAGATTAAATAAATCAACAAGTAAATAAACCACTTAAATTAGGGTTTGGAATGAAGTAAGTGAACCTACACATTAACAGTTATATACAATAACCACTGGTTAGAAAATAGCATTTCTGAGGGCCGGGGATTTAGCTCAGTGGTTCTTCTGCTTGCCTCTCAAGCTGAGGACCTGGGTTCGATCCCCGGTACCAAAAAAAAAAAAGAAAGAAAGAAAATAGCATCTCCAATTTTATTGATAAGGGAACTAGAGCCCAATGATATGAAATAATATAGTATAATAATAATTGCCACCATTTCTAGACACATTACCATGTATCAGGTGCTTCTAGAAAGGTGAAACACATACATTCTTCAAATCTCTAAAACCTTCTTGGAAAGCAGGTTATTATTTTATGTCTTATGTGAGAAAACTGGGAGTCAAGTCAGTATGAGCTAGAAACTGAAGACAAGCTGGGCTGGGTATATATTATTTGCCCCTTCTATAACTATTCTCTACTATGTTCCCTGTCAGTTGTATTCTACATTCCCTGAGTCTATTTAGGCCCTGCCAATAGAAACTTTTAGCAAGCAGAGGGGTAAGTCAGAGAAGTTATTTTTCTGGATCTCTTCCTATAAAGTCACATAAAGTTGGCTGTGTCTCCTGATAGAAGGTCATTGCTGGTCTCAAAATGACCTACTCTTCACAGCTTTCTCTTTTCAGATCCCAATAACCCTCCCTCTTCTAAAAATGGTGATAGTTCTGATGTTACTCACCCCAGGTCTCTGCCCTTGTAACTCCATATACCACAGCCCTTAATACAGGGCCCTTTATTACTAACCTTTCTTCAAATTATACTAATTTGAGTGTACCATCCTGATGTCTCCTTTTGTAGTCCTGAATGAGACACATTCCTGTGAATATCAGAATGTATATGTTCCTATTCATTTTTTTCAGCCTGTTATATCTTCAGGAGGTGAGGACACCACTTTGGCATATAGAACTATCTCTACAGATGTAGCAGATGTGAACCTCAGCTGGCTGGGCAATTTTTCAGCATCCTCTGATGCTTCTCTCTTGAGAATCTTCTTCCTCAGAGAGTCTAATTTCCTGAGACCTGAGTCATGAGTCCTGACAAAGATCCCATGACCAAAGTTAGGAATGTAGTAGTCTGGAGCTTTTCACTCAATTTTACTCACAGAATTTTCTTCCATGTTGTCTTCCAAAGTTTAATCTATAAAAACTTTATTTTGAATTTTTGGCTTATAGCCATGTATGGCCTGATTTGCAGATGTGTAATGATGTCCAGCTATTAATGATTTGAGAATCAACTCACAGAATTCCTAAAACTGTAATGATTAGTTCCTACAATCTAGTAGGGCCAGTTCCAGCACACCAACATCATAGGTAACTGATAAGGGTACATGTCCATCCATCTCAGTTAATAGTAAAAATCTGATTTGTGGTCAGATTCTTACCACAAATCTTCTTAAGGTCTCTCATTTTCTTGTGCTATCTCTAATATCTTTACTATCTCAATAATAACCTGAGTAGTCAGAAATACAGAATACATTCCATCCATTTCCTTAAGATGAGGAAACTGAGTTCTGGAAAAGTGATGTGACTTCCCCTAAATCATATTACAAATAATTTTTCAATATTACTTAACAAATTATCACTTTATTTTAAATAAAGATTACCTTGATTTTTCACAAATATAAAAGTAATTATAGAATTTTTAAACCTTTTAAAAATCTATAAGGAAATCAAATCTACCATAATCCTACCATTCAAAAACATCAGTTGACAGTATATTGTTTGTATAACTAATATATATGTAAGTGTCCTATAATTAAAACAATTATATAAAGTTTCCTGCCCTTTTTATTTTACACAAGACCAGCATTTGTCATATCATTACAAACCCCTGGAGACTACTTTTAATGGATGCATAATATTACATCATTGATTGACCATAATTTATTTCATTATTTCCCTAGTTTTAGATACTCAACTGGTTTGAATTTCTGTCACCATCAATAACGTATAATGAATACATTTGTACACAAATATTTCTCTATGATGTAGACTTTTTTCTCACAGAATTAAATGACTAAGGACTAAGACTCAGATTTTTACATTCCTATTCTTGATCGTTTTCTATTACATTTGCCAACTCTAGCAATAGTAAAACTACGTGACTATTTGAATATAATGCCATTATAAATTCTCATGTAAATGTTCAGTTTTTCTTAGTAATCCATGAGCTGTGATAGAAATATTTAAATTTAACAAAAATGAAATACAGCTCTCTGTACTATAATTTTATAAGAAAATGTTCAAGGGTAATTGGTAGTCATATTAGTGTTAATAATGAAACTGATTAGAGTATTAGTGGAATATGCTGATTTGTTTTTTCTGGGCTTTGATTTTATCTTCTCAAGCTTAACACAAGATCTTTTTACTGTTTTGTCTCTAAGTGTTACCTCCCTGAGTCTTATTTCTGCCTTCTCACTCTGGAGTTCAGTAACTAATTTTCTTGGTTTTCTCAGAAAATTCCCAATTTAAAACTAAAGCCCTAATTCCTACATCCCAGGAAATTCCAAATATTTCCAAGCAAACCAAGACAGTAGATCACCATATAAATTAAGAATGGAAATGGTATGGCTAAGGGTCACACAGATTTAGGCTAGAGTCCTGCCTCTGCCCATGACCAGGGTACTTGTGAGATCCTTCTCCGAGCCTTGGTTTCCTCACCTGTAAAATGAAGGTGATGATTTCTGACTTAAAGAGCTATTGTGCGGATATCATGATGCAAAATCATTTTTAACAAAAGTTTTGATTGTTTCATATTGGAGACAAAGAAGGCCTGGGTTGAAATCTAATTCTTGCATAGTACTTGGAGTCCTCATACAAATACTTCTATTGCCCTATGTTTCTTTGTGTGCAAAGTGAGGGCACTGGGCTAGGTGATCACTAAGGATCCATCTTTTTGGGATACAGGTGATAACAATCCCATATGCCATGCTGGGTCTCTTCAGTTATAAGAGTAATAGAGAATCAAACAGCAAGATAGGACAGCACCTGTATTATTGAGGTTAAGTAATGGCACTTTTTATTCCGGTTGCTCCAGGGCAGGTGCTGAGATGTGAATCAGGGTTTGACCTTTTGATGCAAACCATTGCTTTTGTCCTTGCACCAAGCTGTCAATTTCAGCTCGTCTTCTTAGATGAAGAAAAAGGGCAGGCAATGTGAATTCACTAAAGAAAGTGGTAGGGCTGTAAGTCAGTCCCGTGGAGGCCCCAGATTGTTATTTACTTATTTGCTGTATGATTCTAAATCATATATCTTGTTCTAGTTTGCATTTCCCCATCAGAAAGACTGGATAATAAATAAATATATGCATACACAATTTTTTTAAAGCAAAGTGTATTTTTTAAAAAACAGAATTGTCTGGGCTGAGGATTTAGCTCAGTGGTGCCACCGCCTGCCTCACAAGGTCCCGAGTTCGATCCCTGATACCAAAACAAACCCAGAATTTTCTTCAGATCAGTGATAAGCAAAGCTGACAAAAATCACAAGTGCTCTGAAGGAAATAGGAGAGGATACCCGGCATCTTCCCTGGGTTTCTTCCAGACACTGAACAGCCCAGTGTGAAAGCCACCTAGGGTGGATGACCTAGCTGTGCACTGTGTGAAGAAATGGTGGCACAGAGAGATTAAGCTATATATGCTGACATCTTCACTTCATCTTAGCCAAAAGGCCTAGAAGTGATATGCTGACATCTTCCATGAGCTCATGGAAGACCCAGAGATGAATACCATGTCTCTGCTACCCCACTACTATTTCTAGGTCCATATTTCTCTTTATTCATATTACATTATCCCTTCTGGATGACTTTTCGAGATTTTCCTTTGACTGTATCAATGGCTTTAAAAAGCTCCTCCTCATATTTTCTCCTACCCATTACTCAATCTCTGGGAAGTCATGAATCCTATGAGATTTTTTGACAATTTAAAAAATATTCTCATATTTTTAGGCCATTTTGTAGAGCATAGAGGCTAAGTGAAATAATGAGTTTTTAAAAATTGTTTCACAAAGTTATAGATTCTCATGAATTTGCAAAAAGTTAACAGTGAGGATTTATGTACCCTTCACCTAGTTCCCCTAAAGTTTCCTTGAAGGCTATATCTTTCATAAGAATAGTTCAATATCCAAACAAGGAAGTTTACATGGGTACATTGTGTGTGTGTGTGTGTGTGTGTGTGTGTGTGTGTGTGTGTGTGGTTCTATGCCTTTTGTCACATGTAACCATCATGACAATCAAGACACATAGTTAGCCCATAAACAAAATTGTCTCTCAGATGCTTTGTCTGATCATTATGGTCATACCAATCCCCTTCTCCCTCACCATACTATTTGTGTTACGTATCTTTCTGTCACTATAACAATACCCAGGACAATAAACTTATAAAGAGAAAAGTTTTATTTTGGCTTGTAATTTTGGAGGTTTAAATCCATGATCAATCAGACCCCTTGCTTTTAGGTCTCTAGTGAGGGTTCTAGATGGCAATAGAGGGAGCATGTGGCAGACCAAAACCATTCACCTCATGGCTAAGAAAACATAGGTGAAGAAAAATGAGTTGAGGCCTCACAGTCACTTTTAAGGGCATGACTCCAACAACCAAAAAACCTCCCACTAAGCCCTATATTTTGAAGTTTCCACTGTTTTTGAAGTTCTGAATAAGTTGGGGACACAGCCTTTAACATATGAGTCTTTGGAGAATATTCTAGATCCAAATTATAGCCCTATTACATTATACATATAACATTTATTGCTGTCTACCACTGGTGTTAACATTTACAAGTTTTACCGAAGTGTAGAAACCTTGCCTCATTTTAAATCCTTTTACCTTTCCATGCATAATTCTGTTAAGTATTTTTGCTACCATATGTAGAGAATCATATCAGTAAGTTGTTCTAATTTTTGTTTCAACATCAGAAATATTTAGAAAGCACAGAAAAAAAGAAAATCCTATTGTATTCGCCTATATTTTTACTCTTTTTGGTTGTTGTTTCTTCCTAAAATTCCAAGCATCTTCACTATGTCCTTTCTGTACCAATAACTTCCTGTGGAGGTTCTTTAGAAGAGGTTTTCTAGGGACAAATACTTTGTTTTCTTTCCTCTAGAATGTATTAATTATCCTTAATGTTTGAAGAATATTTTTCTAAATACAGAATTTCAGGTTAGTAGTGCTTTTTATTCCTTCAGGATTTGAAAAACATTATGCAGTTTTTACCTCATTTCTGATGTGAATTCTGATATATTTAATTTTTTTCCATTTTTATACTTTCTCTCACTATTTTTAAGTTTCTTTGTCCTGTCCTTGGTTTTCAGAAATTTTACTATGTTTTTTTTTTTCTTAAATTCCTTTATTGGTACATTTTAGGTATACAACACAATTATATTTCTCATTGAGAACTTGTACCTTTACATGATGCATCTTGGTTATTATTTTTTCCCCATTCCTAGTCCTCCCTTCACGCCCTCCACCTTTCCCTATTTACAAAGACTTTATTGCCATTTTTTCCATTTCTCATCATTTTTCCTTTCCCTTCTTTCCTTTCCCCTGCCCCTCC
>NW_004624859.1:3638029-3680724 GCF_000247695.1 Heterocephalus glaber | reverse complement strand
TTTCCTATCTTTATTCCTTTTATTTCTTTTTCTTTTCTAATTGCTGTAGCTAATGTTTCCAGAACAATATTGAACAGGAGTGGTTATAGTGGGCATCCTTGTCTTATTCTTGATTTTAGCATGAACGTTTTCAGTTTTTGACCATTTAGTATGATGCTGGCTTTTGGTTTTTCATAGATAGCCTTAATCAGGTTGAGATAAAGACCTTCTATTCCAATTTTCTGTAGCGTTTTTATCATGAATGAGTGTTGGATTTTGTCATATGCCTTTTCTTCATCTATTGAGATGATCATATGGCTTTTGTCCTTGACTCTGTTAATATAGAAAGCACATTTTCTTTACCCAGTCTCCATTTGATGGGCAATTGGGCTGTTTCCAAGTTTTAGCTATTACAAATTGTGCTGCTATAAACATGGGTGGACATATATAACTGTGGTATGATTCTTTTAATTCTTTGGGGAAGATACCCAGCAGGGGAATAGCTGGGTTAAATGGGACCTCTAGCCATAGTTCTTTGAGATATCGCCATACTGATTTCCACAGTGGTTGCACCAGTCTGCACTCCCACCAGCAGTGGAGAAGGGTTCCTCTTTCCCCACAGCCCCACCAGCATTTGTTACTGGTCGATTTCATGATAGCAGCCATTCTTTCTGGGGTGAGGTGGAATCTCAGTGTTGTTTTCATTTCCATTTCTTGAATGATCAGTGATGTTGAACACTTTTTTCATATGTTTATGTGCTATTTCTACTTCTTTGACAGACTTTTAATATACATACACATTTTTAAAGTTAGAATTTCATTATTATTTTAATGTATTTTATTATTTTAAAATATTTTCCTAAAAGTTTGATTAAATTTGAAAGTCATTTGATTATCATAAGAAATTTCAATGTTGCAATTATGGTTGAAAGGAGAGAGAGCTCTTAGATGTTTTGGTTTTTTGTTTTTGTTTTGTTTTTCAGGACCTTGCGCTTGCAAGGCAGGCAGTGGCACCACTGAGCTAAATCAGGGGCCCTAGATGTTTTAAGTATAATTTTGAATAGTTGAAATATTTGAATAGTTTTGAATTTTTATCATTTTCTTGTGTGAATATTTCTCATTGATGGTGACAATAAGGGCTTTGAAGTGATCATCACTGAAAAGTCTCGATCAGGAACTACATATATCTATTTCAAATAAAATCATATAAAAATGATCATAAAAATAAACTCAGGTGCTTCAAAATTTTGTTAAAGATTAAAAATTAAATTAGCACTTGATATACTTTGGACACTTGATAATTTTTAAAAAGTTATGTATTATTGTTTGTCACTGAGCCTTATATAACCATCTTCCAAATACCCTCATTTACCCCATTATCCTACAGAAATATGATCATCTCTATGTGCAAAACTATCACTTTCTCTGTGCAGTTAGATGTAGAGAATATCATACAGGTGCTATAAACACAATGTGGTATTAGTGAATCTTGACCTAGAAAGAAATCACTCACTAGCACTGTGGGTTGACTAAGAAACATGTCCTGGATTTGAGATGTAAGAATAATTTTTAAACATTCAGCAGGCAATTTTTGGGTTTGCGTTTGAATTTACAATACTACACTGATATAGGAAACTAGGCCAAATAATTAAAATAATTTTAGTTAGAGGCAATACTGCTTTGACTGGGCACATCTTCAGCTCAGGTACACAAGATTTTCATAAATAAAATCACTAGACATTAAACTTTCACATGAATTTACAAAACACTTAAGGAAATCATCTACACCAAGAGTGAGAATCAACACCAAGAGTGAGAATCAGCTGGAGAAAAAAAAATACCTGAATTATGCCACAAAGAACTTTGCGTCATAAAACCATCTGGTTAACTATGGTTTTAAATGACTAGCAAGTTTAAAAACTTTTACAAATAGAACAGAACAAAACATTATCCTTTAAAAATGAAATTAGAATTTAAAAATTCAGTAGTCAGGTTAAAATGTAGAATAGATGCTACTGAAAGGAGAATTCGTAAACTACAAGAAAGATATGAAGAAATATCTAGAATTGAGCACAGCAAATTAATAACAGAAAATATGGAAAAGATACAAAGAGAAAACAGAGAAAAATCCAACTACATTTCATTAAAAAGTATTTAACAACAGAAAAGAGAAATTAGAAGAGGCAAAATCTAAAGAGAAAAAAGCCAAATATATTCCCAAAATTAAGGAAAGACACTAATAATCATATTCGGTGCAAAACAGGATTTTATAAAAATGTAGATACATCAGACTAAAACTGCAAAACACCAAAAAATGGAGAATGTTTTCAAAGCAAGCCAGAGAAATGAACTTGAACACAAAGGGTAAGAGTGGCAAGAAGCAAGACTGAACAAAGAAAATAGGTGAATTTAAAGAACCAATTACATTTTATATTTATTACATTATAATAATATATTTGAGGAAGGCTAAAAAGTTTGCACAAAAGAGAGAAATTTTCAATTATTGGTCAACAATAACATGTATTTGGGACTAAGGTAAAGTAAAGGGAGATGAAACCAATATTAAAGATTTTATAGGTTCTTGTATACTTTTAAAGATAGATAAGAATGTTAACTGACTTTAGACATGGTGTTGACAAATAATTACATGACAATTCAAGAACACTCACCACAATAATAGGAAAAGGGTATGTGAATTTCAAATGAATAAAAGGGAAAAGAGAATAAAGAAAACATTGCTAATATAGCAGAAGGTATGATAGAATAAACAGGCAAAAAGAAATAGAAAGCACTGTACATGGAAAACCCCAAAGAAAATAGTAGTAATAATTTCAAATATCAGTTATCACACACACACACACAAAAACGCAAATCCATTGAGATAATCTGTTGGAAGGGACAGGGATTTAGCTCAGTGCTTCTTCCACCTGCCCTGTAAGCACAAGGACCTGAGTTCAATTGCCAGTACCAAAAAAAAAGAATCTGTTGGAAGAATTTTCTCAAATTGATTGAGAAAAAAAAATTCACTTTTACTACATTCACAAGAGACACACCTAAAAGATAAAATACAGACCACTTGAAAGCAAAAGGATAAAAAAGATACAGCATCAAAATACCAAAGAAAATTTGTTTCAGCTCTGATAATATCAGACAAAATATATACAGAATTGAAAAGCAAAATTAAAGATAGCGTTCTATGTCAAAACCAATATTCTCCAGGAATATTTAACTTTGTATACATATGTAGTAAAACCATAAAATACATAAGATAAAAATGGATAATTTCACAAGTAAAAACTGACTGATCCATAATGATTAATAATGGTAACTGATAGCATTGACAACAAAATATTAAGAATGTTTCAACTGATAAGCTTAATCAAAGTCTGCTTATTAACATGTCCCATATTTCTGTCCACACATACACAATTAGGGAATGAATTTTCTCCAGTAGATAAGGGATGCTTATAAAAATTTAGATATGCAATCACCAAAAAATAAATATTAACAAGAAACAATATCATCCTAATCACATTTTCTTTCAAGTTAACAAATTATAACAAAAAGGTAAAAAAAAACTCATAAATTTTGAAGTATTAAAATATTCTCTATAGTTATTCATATGTCAAAGAAGAAATAATATTGGAAATTAAAAAGTATTTAGAATTGAATGATTAATTCAGCACTACACATCAGAACTTGTGGCATGCAGGAAAAAGAAGGCAGAGGTTAAATTTAGTCTTACATGCAGAAATTACAAAACAAGAAAGGTTAAAAAACCCTGCTAACTACTCAAATTTAAAGTTGAGAAACAAAGTAATGATTAATACTACAGAATCCTAGAAATGCAAAACACTAGAAGTATCTGGTACTTCTGAGAGTGGGGTTCCACTCAAGGTTTAGTCAAGTATCATTGTTAAAATAAATTAATCCTCAAGTTCTTTCCTTCAAATCAAGAACCCGAAGGCCTACCCTACTCCATCATGACCAGAGTAAGAGGAACATGTTCTAGAGAATTTAAAGCATAGACACTCTGGATTCAGAGATGTCAGGTGCAATTGAGGATAGGTGTCAGGTACTTAGAGAAAACGGGTAGTCAAACTCACCCTCCACAGTGAGGAGATTAAAGAGTTTTTATTTAGGAAAACCAACTCCTAGTCAAAAATAAAATATTTATGAATATAGATATGAGAGAGTACTCCAATGAAATGGCTAGTTCTCTACTGGAAAATAGAAATGGCTGATCCACGGAAAAAATTTAAAATGTACACTTTAAATTTTAATGCCAACTTGTTCATGATGAAAGTGTCCAATAGAGGCAGAAGGCAAGGTAAACAAAGTGAACATACAAGAACTTGAGAGAAAAGGCAATTTGCAGTAGATGCATTGAAAACTAATTTAACAGAAAAAGAAGTTATCAATACAAATCACCAAAATGATAAATTAAGGCAGAAATATTTATCAACAAATATGTGCAGTAAAAGCATCTGATAAATTTAATACTCATTCAAATCTTTAAAAACTCTTTGTAAATTGGAAATCAATCTTCCTTTACTTTATAATATCTATTTAAAAATTTATAGCAATCAATGATAAAATGGTGAAATGTGAGACATATTCCTTTTAAAGTCAGGAAAAAAGGATGTCGCCATTGTTGCTTCTATTAAACATCATACTGAAAGTTCTAGTGCAGTAAGATAAGATAACAAATATTAAAAGTTTAAAGAAAGATTTGAAGTTTATTATTCATAGATGATCTGACTGTGTATGTATAAAATAAACCAGAAACTGAAGACAAAATTTACAGTCAAGAAGAGGGTACAGCAAAGTTAGTAGGTTCAAGAACGATATATAAATTGTAACAATAAATCCATAATGTTAAAAATACTGGAATGGTGCAGTTTACTCAAATCAGAAATTAAAAAGGGGGCATAAGTACAAAAATCCAAATAAAATATAATAAAAAGATGATCCAATGAATTTGAAACATTAGAGAAAAAAAAATCTACACAAATCTGAACAAATCTCTATAAATCTATAAAAGTAATTGAACACATTATTAAAACTTTCTCATATAGAAAATAACAAGCCTAGGTAGCTTCATTAATGAATTCTTCAAGTCGTATAAGAAGATATAACAATCTTACACAAACTATTATAGATAACTGAAAGTGAGGAAATATCTTTTTACTTGTTTTATGCAACCATATAAACCTTGCCCATAGAAACTTTAGAATATAAACCTATGCCCATATAAACCTTGGCAATGAAATCTGAAAAGGGTATTATAAGAAAAAAATATATCAGTCAATCTGTTTTGTAGATATCTTTAAAAACAGCAAATTAAATCTACTGAGGGAAGAGGGAAGAAAAGTCATGACTAATTTGAATTATTTGTAGGAATTCAAGGTTGTTTTAAAATTCTAAAATTAATCTTAACATACCATATTTATAGGTAAAAGAAGTTTAGCTCAAAAGGTGAAAACAATTATTTGATAAAATATAACACTCTTTAATGATAATCAACTCTTATAAAGATGATTATAGAAAATACCTTAATCTGATAAAGGATATCTATCAGAAGAAAACATTTTACAAAAGGAAAATAATAGCAACATCATAGTTAATCATGAAAACTTTAATTTTTTATCCTAAATTTGTGAACAATATAAGAATGCCCACTAGTACTATTGCCATTCCTATTCAATCTTCTACTGGAAGTTCTAGCCAATTCAATAAGACAATAAACACAAATACAAGGACAACATTTGGAAAGAAAGAAATAGCAATGTTATTATATACAGAACCACAATAATTACATATATAGAACACCCCAAGAGACCTATAAAGTATTAGAATTTATTGATGCAAAGTCAATTTTTAAAACCTATGTGCAACTCAAAGTGCAAGACCTCTAAATGATGTCATACATAGAGTCCTTTGATTCACTATTAATAGAAGTTGAAAACCAGGCCAAAAATTCAAAAGAAGAGAGAAGGAGAAGGGTCTTCTGCTGGAAGAGAAGACTTGAAGAAGGCACAGCACTGCTGAATATCAGGCTGGCCATTTAACAAAGGAAGGCACAAATTTTTATCAGGTTGCTGGGGTGCTGGGATGGGATAGGATCTGACAAATTTTCTATTGGACCATGAGTATGGAATTTCTAAGGCTTCTGCCCATATAAACCTACAAGTTGCCACCAAAAATTCTTCAAAGAATGCCAAATAATCCTGGGCCTAATATATCAAAAGCATAAAGTCTAGAGTATAGGTAACCACTGTGTGAAAAAGAATTCCTTATCTATTACAGCTAATGTTGAGAAAACATGGGGAACAAAGTTTGTTAATCAGCTGCACCTGTGTCTTGTTACTGGGAATTGTCAAAATCTTCACATAGATACTGCGGTCTGACAGAGATAATAAAGAAATGGCTTGCAGATTTGCACATAAGAAGATTCTTCTCCCTCACTGAAAATTTGTGCAAAGGCAGCCAAAAGAGGTAGAAGGGGAATGGAGCAAAACATTCTCATCAAAGGAAGTTTAGCATATCAAACAAGGGCATTAGCAAAATGACAGAAAAATAAGATCTTTCAGGGAGACTCTTTTTCTTCCTACTCAGAATAAACATCTACGAACAGACAGACAAAAATTGCTTTTCTTTTCCTCAATCTGACAGCATCTCCTGCAGAATTTTGTTCTATATTTCATTGACTAATTCAAGAAATAGTAATTTAATCATCTCATTCAAAAAATAGTATGGGATTTCTACTCTGGTATGTACTGGATTAAAGAAATGAGTAAGAATGGACTCTTTGCCCTGAAGTGAAGATAAATATATAAAACACACACACAAACACACACACACACACACACACACACACACAAAATGCTGATATAGTCTCTAACAACTGGCCAGACAAAAGAGAAAACATACTTGACATTCCACTCCAAAGAAGCAGTAAGAACAAAAGCTCAGTGATTTGTGGAACTATTAGCTGTTTCCTTTGGGTAGAACAATTAATTCTGTATATTTTCCTAAGAAAATATAGCCTGTATAGGGTAAACAATGAGATTATGGCATTAAAAAACATGAGTTGTAATAAAAAGTTTAACTTTTATTTAAAGAAGTATGAAGGGATCGAAGGATCTTAGTTATAGCTATAAAAGGTTCAGGTGTATGTTTTGGAAAAATACATCAAAGACTGCATTGAATGAGTATTCTAGGATTTACGCTGATCTCTGCAGAGTCAGATGAGTAAGTATAAATTATTCTCAAGAAGCTTATCTTAGAGAGAAAATATACAATTAAACAGATGATCACAAATCCAATGCCATCGATGCAAAAAATAGGAGAATATATGAAGAACTCTGGAGCTGCAGTACAGTGCTCAGAAAAGAGTGATCATATCTGCCTGAATGGGTAAGAGAATATTTCCTTTGAGACAGTCCCTAAAAGATGAAGGTGCAGTTCTGAGTCAAGTCACTTTGCGTTCAGCAACATGATGCATGTTTCCTCCTAGTTGTTGCTATATTTGGTCCTGAAATTGAGATCAGGGCCAACTCCTCTGCATTTTTTCTAACTCCAGAGTTGTTATTTGCAGATGCCAGACAGCATATATGAAATAATATGAAATGAACCAGTATAGTCAAAATGATCACACATGCAAAAGTAATATACACATTTAATGCAATCCTAATCAAAATACCAACAGCATTTCTCTCAAAACTAGAGAAAAAAATATGAACCAGAAGAGACCCAGAAGAGCAAGCAGTCATGGGCAACAAGAGCAAAGCAAGAAGCATCACAATTCCTTACTTCAAATTATACTACAAAGCAACAGTGATAAAAAGCAGCATGGTATTGGCACAAAAAGAAGACATGTGGATCAGTGGCACAGAACAGAGGGTAGAAACATCTCCAGGCACATTCAGCTATTTGATCTTTAATAAAGTGGTCAAAAATATACATTGGAGGAAAGACAGCCTATGTAACAAATAGTGCTAGGAAAACTGGTGATCTATATGCATGAGATTGAAGCTAGATTGAAGCTCACCATGTACTAAACTAAAATCAAAATGGTCAAAGAACTAAACATTAAAACAGAAACAATGAACCCACTGGAAGATAAAATAGGTAAAACATTTGAAGTCATATGTGTAGGTGAGACATCTCTTCTTTTTCCTCTTCACTGGGACACAATACCCAACACCCACAAATTAAAGAAGAGGCTTACTTTGGCACAAAATTTCTGGAGGTTTCAGTCCTCAGCCCAGTGGCAGCAAGGCAGACAGCAAAGGAGCACAGCAGAAGAATAACTATTTACATCATGGTGTCCAGGAAGCAGAGGGAGTGAAGAGTGAAATGGAGATGGGCCCTTCAAGACCATGCCCCCAAGGTCCAACTTCTTTCATCCAGGCTCTACCTCTCAACACCACATTTAACTATAAACTTATCAGTATACTCATCTACCGATGATTATCTCACCCCCACGATCCAATCACCTTCCAAAAGGTGAATATCTAGATATCTAGGGAATATCTGGGGGAATATCTAGATATAAACCATAATACTAAATGATAATTATTTTCTTATAAATATATAAAATCATATGTGTTAGATTAAAAATTCTTCACAATTACTCTGCTTAACTTGTACTCATATTCTTTGTACTATGATTGTGCTGCCCTCCACATCAAATAGTGAACACCTTGACTCTTGACTCTAAGCTAATCTTATGATTAGCTCTGGCATATAGAAACTGATGGAAGTGATAATAAAGCAATTCTGAGTGAAGAGTTAAGAAGCCTTATGTATATTCTTTTGTGCAATCTTCCACCAACATTTGATCAAACACAGAGTATGCTAACAGAGGATGAAAGGCTATAGTAAAGAGAGACCAGTTGTTCCAGCTGTAGCCATTCTAGGCCAGTTTCTAGCAGGATGACTTGCAAATATGAGAGAACCCAGCAAATAGAAGAGAAATCAGCAAACTAGCTGATTCGGAGCTGACCACCCATTCAAAAGAATCACCTAGTTGATCCATGGATTAATTAACATTAATAAATGCTTATTGTCTTATACCACTGAATTTGGGGATGCTTTGCTATTTAGCAATAGCCTAATGATATATTTAATGCTTCTGTAATCAAACTATGTAAAAAATAGAAAAAAGAGAATAAATTAGAAGAAAAAGAAAATGAAAGAAATAAAAAGTCACATTCTTTCCATTATATTTTATAGTTCCATAATTTGGCATTAAGCCAACCTATATGATTTTTTTTTTCACTATTTCAGAATTTTTAGTAAAATTATTTTATTAAAATTTTAAAAATAAGGCTACTATTTCTTAAATATTAAGTCAACTTGTTTTTAAATTTCCATTTGAACATGATAACTACAATATTTTTATCAATTTTACTCTTTTATATTTTAGTCTCAAACTTTTGGTAGTGGGGAACAGATCAGTTCCTGATCCTAAGAATTTTGCAGTGTGGGTGGATTTTATGGCTATGTTACAAAGAATTATTAATTTCTTTCTCTTGACTTATTTACAACATGGAAGTTTGGACAAGATTATAATCTTAGTAGAAACATAAAATAAAAATAAGAATGCTTTGCTGGTCGGAAGATTAAATGTTCAGCTAGATAGCTGAAGCAAATGCTCTTCTGAGAGTTCTTTCAACTATAAAATATATGTTCCAATGATTTTAATTTATTAAATACTATATCCAAAGCACTTTTCCTGAAAAATGACATTTAACTAACACAATGTTTTGAGGAATGTATTCCTATTTTACATATGAGAAATCCAAAGCTCTCACAGAAATAAGTAAAATTGTTCAAGGGCACGATGCTGACAAGTGATAGAACCAGGGTCCAAGATCTGTATTATATGATTCTAAGCTGGAGAAACTACATTATAAACCATATCCTGTGTTACTTAGGTGTTACTGACAAGATGGAGGCCTACGTTCATTCTTCAGCCAACATCAAAGCTAAGAGTAGGCCCATATTTAATTTTATGACTAGGATCAAGGCTCAAATTAGATAAACATTAACCTGCAATTGGCTTTGAGATTCAATCTATCTAAGGAAAGAAGCAATCACTTCAGAATTACAGGACAGTCCAATAAATAATTCAAAATATTTTACAACTCACAAATAAGTATGTTCTGAAAAGCTGATATGGTATTGTTGTTATTGTATTTATACCATTACTTTATTTGTTTAGCCCACATATTTTCATCACTAATCTAAAGCTCAAATTAGGTTTTTATGCATTCTGAATTATTAGAATCTACATTCATGGATTATAGTAGTTTTGGAAACCAAAGAATTGAAATAGATCCATTTTAAAGGAAAAAGTAGGAGTATCCTTGTGGACTGCAAACAGCAGATAAAATATTTTTTTATGAAAGGCTGCTTTTTCTAGTGAATTTAAGAGAATACTAAAATCTCCTTTTTGTTTAAAGATAATCACATTTTACTCAGTCTCATTCTCTAAGGCTTTACCTTGGGTATGAATTTTTCATGACTGATTGATTGAAAAGACAATGACAACAGAGAATAATACAAGCTTAGGGACCTATCTTACAAGGTAGAGTTAAATTACTCTAAAGGTTAGAATGACAAAGCCAGGTGGAGCCTTGAAGTCACCAAGTAAATTGACAATTACAAACCTGTTGAAAGATGAGAAAAATCAATTAGGAAAAGGTTCATTCATATTGAAAAGTAGTGTTACCTTTATCAAACACAATTTAGTAGATTCTGGAAACAAAAAGAGAATCCACTAAAAGAAAATGCCTGTCTTTGGGTGGGGCTTCAAAGGGAGTTAGAGTGGGAAGAAAGTTGGACTGGGAAAGAGATTTGTCTTCTCTTCCTGAGACAGTAAGAGCTTAATAGAATGGGTCCTGCTAGAGAGACCAGAGGACTAAGAGCCAGAGAGGTGAGCAGACAAAAGGACTGTGAAAGAAGCAAAAGATAGAATTCTAGAAAAATCACCACCAAATGCCAAGTTCAAAGGGCAGCGGTAGACATCAAGGTCCAGAGTAATCAATTGAAGAGTTTGGACAAAGTAACATAATTGATTCAGGTCAAGAGTAAAAAGAAGACTCCAGAGTCTATAGATATCTGACAGATTAATTCTTTTATTCTTTTAAGATATATTTATTGAACACTGCCTATGTGACAAACTGTTTTTATATGCCAGAAATACACAGAGAAACAAGGTATATAGTTCCGGCCTTCATATAATTTACATTTTAATGGGGAAGATAAAAAATTAGTAAATAAACAGATATATGATTCAATGTCAGATAAAGAAATATATTATAGAGAAAAGAAAATAATAAAGTATAAGAGGTAGAATGAGAAATGGAGTGAACTTGCGGAGATGCTGAGAGGTACTGGGAGGGAGAAGTAGGTTATGGTTTGTTTGGTTTTAAGTTATTGGTATTTTATATGTAATGTGTTAATATCTACAAAATTCCTGGGAAATGAGTAGACACTTTTATATTGTAGGTCATTTCTAAACCTGAAAAACATTCTCATTGGTAAACATTATTTTTCATGCTATGGATTAGGAAATTAATATACAGAAAACTAAAAATTCAACTACACTTTCTGTTTTTGTTGACCTCTGAGATGGGATGGACTTTCTCTTAAAAAAAAATTGGTTCCAATGTAGAGAATAACAATGCCACATTATTCATGAAGAGAGCATGGAAAATTTATTACTAACATAGTGACGTTTTCTAGCAACTTTAGAACAGTTTCCCAAATTGAAATGGCTTGAAAGAATAAGGGAGTTTTATAGCTGTTAGGGGACGAGGTCGCTGAGGATTCTCATGAGCATACAGCAGGTCTTGTAGGTCTGAACCTCTTGCCAGGCTAAAGGAGGAAGAAGGGTGTTTTCTTAGAGTCTTGTCCTGATAGTGGGAAGAAGGGGAGGTGGGTGGGGCATGAAAGGCATTGGTAGTCACATTTCAAAACTGGAGCCACACAGTTCACCACATTTTCTAAAGATGATGCAGGTAATATGTAGCAATAAGATGCTGTGATTATAATTCACATATATTTGGTTATTATCCCGTTTCTTGACACACCTCTCCTTAAATACTTTGGAATCTCGAAAGGGATAAATGTCTTCTTGAATGCTTATGAGATGACTAATGGCTGGGGGCTTCAGGATGGTCTCCAGATATGGGACTGGTTGCCTGGCGAACCAAGCAAATGATTAGAGGTAGAGGGCTGGAGCTTTCAGTTCATCCCCAATACCTCCACAGAGAGAAGAGGAGCTAAAGGTTGAGTTGATAATCAATGGTCAATAATTTAATCAATCATGCATACCTAATGAACCCTTCAAAAATGTCTAAAAGGACAGAGTTCAGATATTTTCTGAATTGCTAAACTTGCGGAGGTGCTGGGAGGATGGCCATCCTAGAGAGGGCATGGAAGCTCCATGCTCTTTCCTCCTATCTTGCCCTATGTATCTCTTCACTTGAAGATGAGGTTAAATACAGTCATAACAACAGGAATATGTTTTGTGAAATACATCACTAGGAGATTTTATTGTTGTGTGAGCATCATAGGTTTTATAATCGTACATGGTACAGGTATATACACACTTAGGCTATATAAAGAGCCTACTTTTAGATTTTTAAATTTTTTTAACTTTTAAAAATTTCTGTTAAAAACTAAGAAACAAGCCCATATAGTAAGTTAGGTCTACATTGGGTCAAGATCATCAATATCACTGTCTTTCACCTTCACATCTTATCTACCTGGAAGATCTTTAGGAGCAGTAACAGGCATGGAGCTTTCCTCTCCCATAATAATAATGCCGTCTTCTGCAATATTTCCTGAAGGACTTGCCTAAGGCTGTTTGTTGTTTTGCAGTTAACAGTTTTTGTTTTGTTTTTAAGCAAGTTTTAAGAAGGGGTACCTTAAATAAAGATAAAAGTGTAGTAGAAAGAGTACAGAAGTTAGTAGCATAATTATTTATTATCCTTATCAAGTATTATGCCTATACACAATTACATGTGCTACTGTTTTATGTGCCTTACAGTGCAGTTGATTTGTTTATACCAACATCACCCCAAATAAGTGAGTAATGCAATATGCTACAGTATCACAACAGCTACCATGTCACTAGGTTATAAAAATTTTCAGCTCTGTCAAAATCTTATAGGACCACAGTCACATTGCAATCCATTATTGAACCCAGATGTTATTATGTAGTACATTAATGTAAAGTGTGTCCCTGATTTCTGTGAGCTGCTGTAGAAAATTAACCCAAGGAAGGTGTAGTAGAAACACCTAATTTATAAGCAGTTGTTCAGAAGTATAAGTGAAGTATGTGACTGGCATCTGAAGTAGGGAGTCTTATGGAATTCTACACTCAGCCTGTGGAATCCGGAGCTGTCTAAAGGTAGATAATGTCACAATTGAATTAAATTGCAGGACAGCCAACTGGTGTCCACTGAAGAACTGTTTGTTATGTAGGGGAAATTCCCCCAACATATTTTGGTGAAAGGAGATGAAGTAAGTGTTCTAAGTGTTGTATTGAAAGTTAGAGGGAAAAAAACACTTTTTTTTTTCTCTAACAAGAACTAATGAAAGTCAGATCTGGTTTTATGTGTCTCTAAGTCTATGTTTTATGCAAACAGAGAAATTCTGTCATTTCCCTTCAATATGCTTGAGAAGACTTGACACAAAAATAGCAGTGTTACGGTACGACGCAAAGGACACTAGAGAGAAGGTAAGATAATGAGAGTCTAGACTGATCTTATTATCTAAAGACAAGAGGATCACAATCAAAGCCAGCCTGGGCAACTTAGTAAGATCCTATCTCACAATAAAATTTTAAAAGGGCTTGAAGATGTAACTCAGTGGCAGAGCACTTGCCTATTAGACAGGAGGTCATGGTTCTAAACCCCAGTTCTACAAAACAAACAAAAAAACCACATAACTTTAAATGTTCTTAAAATGTGAGAGAACTAACAAAATATTAAGGAAGTATCAGATCAAAATTCATGTGAATGCTAGATGTAGCAAGGAGCATTTGCTGAATCTGGTTAACCAGTGCTTGGTAAAATAATGATTAGTTTTTAGGGATGCCAATGCAATTGAAATTAAAGAAACAGTAGATAATTGAGACCAAAATTCTGTGTGTATTTTTCCTTCAAATCATTTGCAAAATTCTAAGCTTTTTGTGTAGGGGGGATACTAATAAGGCAAGTAGAAAGCAGCATCTATGAGATTAAAGTGCTAAGTGGTGATTTAAATAGTCTCATGTATTGTAGAAAAAGTTTGGAGTTCAGGACTCACCAAGTTAGAAAACTGAGGTAAATATACCATACTATTTGTAATGTCAGGGGTAAGTGCTGAAATGAGGGCTATACACTTGTGATAAGTAGGCAACTATATACCCCATGTTCTTTGTACAAAAATTCATGACTACATAAAGATGACCTTTTCAAACACTGTCTGCCTATCAGAAAAAAACAACTAGATCTTTTGAAGAAAACAACATCATAAAAACTTCTGTATTTTCAAACACAGTATTCTGCTTCAACTAAATTTATCAGAAATAAAAATAAATTTCTATGAGAGAATGAGAAAGAGAGACAGAGACAGGGAAAGAGACAGTGACAGACACAGATACAGAGACAGAGACAGAAAAAGGAAAAGAAGGGGGCATGAACCTGAGACAAAGATAATGAGGCAGACAAAGGCACTGTGGGAGAAGTCCTGGGCTTAGGCTCACAACAGATAGGATGCCTTCTGGTTCTTCAAGACCACAAGGGGACCCTATTCTCATCATATTTCCTTAAGGTCTTGATATATGATCCTATCCTCACCATTTTTCCTTAACATCCAGACACAAACCAAAAACAAACAAACAAAAAACCCCATGCTCCTGCCCTTATTATACTTCCTTGACCTCTGGCTTAAGCCCGGGGAGCATACGCCCTAACTGCTTTAGGGTAAACCCATGGTCTGTATATCATTAGCACTGGGGTTTTGACACCCATATATGTGGGTTTTGGCAGCCATGCTGGTTTCCTACAGGCTCACATAAAATAAAAATTTCTCAGTCCTAAAATGAGGGTGGAAATTTAATTGTCAGTTTCCTTAGTTACCAAATCCCTGACCACTCTCCAAATTCTAAGAAAACAAAAGAAAAACTAATCCTAAAACCCTCTGCAGGTGCTACCTCTGGTTCTGCCTGCCCTCCAGTCTTGAGTGTGTACTTTTATTACTGGCAGTTGTCACTTCTGAGGTTTGCCTGCTTAGAATTTTTCCAAGTATACTTAAACTTCAATCTAAAACAGATGGGGCCACTCTGAGTCAAACATGCTCTTGAGTTTTCTCATTGGCTGGTTGCTACTCTATAAAATATGCTTTCCTTTAATAAATCTCTTTCTTACTATTTCTGTGTGTTCTGCTCAATTCTTTGTTCAGGATACAAGAGCCTGGATATTGGGTGAGACAGAAACCACCTGTCCAGGAACAGTCATTCAAATATTTCAGGTATCAACAGTGACTTTAAAATAACTATAACTGGTATTTTTAAGAAAACAGAAGACAAAAAAATCTACAGGAGAACTAGAATATACATAAAGAAGCAAATGTAAATTTCAAACATAAAAAAGATCAAAATAGCTAAACTTAAGAATTTTAGAGGTGGGTTTTAATAACACCTAGACCCCAAAGAAAAAGGAACAGTGAAGGGAAAATTAGACAGTAGAAAACATTCACATCAAAATATTGAAAGAAGAAAGAGTGGAAAATACAAAGAGTATGAGTTATAACAGGGTATGATAAAAAATATAAATATATTTCATCAATATCCTGGGAGATGAGGGGAAATGGAACATGAGCAATACTTGAAGAAATATTGATCAAGAATTTTCAAAAACTGACACAAGTCATCAAGCCACAGGTTCAAGAATTTTTATGCATCCTACTAGGGTAAGTCCCAGAAAAGCCAAACCTAGATAGGCACTTCACAGTAATACTACTCAAACAAGAGGGAAAAAATTATCTTAGTTAAAGGAAATTGTATATACACCTTCAAAGGGCCAACAATAACAGTCAGACTTAACCACTAAACAAAAACAGAAGTTAAAGTCAATGGAAGAAGAATTTCAAGTTTTGAAATAAAAAAAATAAAGTGTCTACTTAAACTTCATATTCAAAGTTAACTTTCTTTTTTTGGTATCAGGGATCAAACTCAGGTCCTTGTGCTTACGCAGCAGGCAGCGAAACCACTGAGCTAAATCCCTGGCCCTCAAAGTTAACTTTCAAAAATTAAGATGAACACATTTTCGGGAAGAAAAAAGTATTCATTGGGGAAGTCCTATACTATAAAAAATAATTCAGTGAGTTCATTATACAAAAGAAAAATGATTCGATAAAGAAACATCTTGATGTGGGAAGAAAAAAAGATGCCATAAAGGACAAATATGTAAATAACTCTACATATTAAAGGGTGCACACACATTTGTCTGATAGCTGTGATGTCAGTAGGTGAGAGGAAATTTTCATCTCCATTATAATTTTATGAGACTATCAACATATATGGAGTCCATCATTAACCAAATGTCATTATGTGCTGTATGACTGTAAACAAAAAGATTGATAATAAAAATAAGAAAAACTAAACCTAGATAGTTAATGCAATATGTTAATATCAGATAAACTAGACTTTAAAATAAGAAATACAACTTCAGATAGAAACACAAACAATTAAAAGATCAAGGAGAATATATGATAATCTTAAAGTTATATAATATGTACCTAAAATACATATAAAATTATAAAATTAAAAGGACAATTAAATCCACAATCATAGTTGGAAAATTTAACTGACCTATTAGTAACTAATGGGATTAGCAAACTATCAATAGATATAAAAAATCTGAACCATATTAACCTAATTTAAACAATCTAACCTAATTGAAGAAAGCATATGATAAAATAATTGCAAAATGCATTCTCTATTCTAGAGTACATTGAACTTTTATCAATACAGAAAATATATTACACCATTAGCAAACTTCATAGAACTGAAATCATGGAGTATGTTCTCTGCTCACAATTGAATTAAGCTAAAAGTCAATGAAAAGATTAACAAATCCCCAAATGTTTGCAAGGTAACCAATATATTTCTATATAACTCATGAATCAAAGAAGAAATCACAATGGAGAGGAGAAAACAATTTTAAATTCAAGTACTTTCATATACTGCTGGTGGCATAGTTACTCTAGAAAAAGTTTGGTGGTATCTAATAAAATTGAAGACAAAAATATCCTATGACTTAAAATTTGACTTTTAGCTCTTTACCCAGCATAACTGCATAGGCACCATATTTATAACTGCAAAAGCTAGAAAAAAATACAAATCTTCATTAAAATGAATTTTTGGCATATACATGTGTTGGTCTACTGAACAGTAATGACAATAACTGAATTATATAGAAAAATATGCATGAATTTTGTAAGCATAATGTTGAACATAAGAAACCAGATAAATCAGACATGAAAGAAGACTTAATATGTGCTTCTATTTATATAGTTTAAATGCCAGCAAGATGATACAGAGTTTTAAAGTGGCATGAAAAAGGGTAAATGGATGCACCTTGAGATCATACCTTTAAGTGAAAGAAATCAGACATGCGTTTAAATATAGCATTGTTTCTCTGGTGTGAGAAACCAAAGGGTAAATAAGGATCAAAATGTGCAATAGATATTGGGAAATAGGAAGAACCGAGGAGAACAAGGAAGTGGGGAGGAGGAAAAGAAGGAAGGAACAAGATAAAAATAGGGAATACAAAGGAAAAATGGAAACAATGCTTTTGTAAGTAAGAGGGGAAGAGAAGTTGAAGAGAGACGAGGGGATTGAGGAAAAAAGAGCAATCAAGATATGTATAGGTATAAATTCCCTATGATAAATGTGATAATTAGATATATCTAAAACATACCAATAAAATTAATTACCAATAAATGTACTAATATACCAATAAAATTAATTAATAAAAATGTATCAATAAAATGTACCAATAAAATTAATTTAAAAAATAAAATCATATGAAAAAGATACTGATTTAAAGGTAGGAGATATATAGAGTTTCTGAGGTATGGCCCTTTAGTGGCTAAATACGTGTGTTCTATGATTAACTAAACTGTAGTCTTGTATTTTCTACATATTTGTATGTATAAATAATAAAATATTAAATGAGTAGGTAAAACTATCTTTACTGAAATAATACAAATACAACATTTTAAACTTGTTGGATGTGGTTAAAAGATGGATCGCTTAAAGGGAAATTCATAGCCTTAAATACATATAAGTGAAGAGAAGAATGTTTAAAATCCATAATCTAACTTTTTTTCATGAAGTTAAATAAGAATAAGGATAGCTCAACTAATTAGAAGCAAAGTCATAGTACACATAAGAATAAAACTCAGGGAAAGAGAAAATAAGCAAAATAGAAAAAAATCAATAATACCAAAGCACTTCTTTCAAAAATTTTAATGAAATTAATAAAATCTTTTAAGTCAGTTTAATAAAAAGGAAGAAAATATGTGAATTATAAGGTGCAGTCAAAACATACCACATGTTTACATTTTTAAAATGTTATAATAATAAAAGATATATTGCCATTAATCCCCCTTAAAATACTCCCTTTTGCTTGGAACTCACTTATCTCATCATTCTTGACACTTTATGAAGCAGTTATTAAACTTTTGTGTCATGAGGAGGTGTGACTAAAAATATGAGGAATACTGCTGTCAAGTGCCATCCAACAGAAAGGCAGGCTTGTAAAAACATTATAGTATGTCTCCATCTACCTTATTCACCAAATTTGGTACTGTATGGCTTCCTGGTGTTTCCAAAAGTCAAAATGAACATGAAAGGTAAATGTTTTCAATTGATTCAGGACATCCAAGCAGCCATGACTGTGCAACTAAAGACACTGAGAAAAGAGGATATCCAGAACTGCTTCCGAAAATGGTATGAATGATGGGATAAGTGTGTGTATGTGTGGGGGGGAGGCATTAATGATAATGTGCTTTTTAACTGCAGTTAAAGTTTTAGAAACATTTAAACACTCTCTGTATATTTTGATCACATATCATATCACTTTGAAATTTAAAACTAGGAGTCATTACAGATATTAAAGATATAAACTGATTTGATGAGATCACATTATTAAAATTTTATCAACAAATTTTAAAATTTAGATGCAATTCTCAAAATACTCAAAAAGTGCAATTTAATGAAACCAAGAGAGGAGATGAAAAAACCCGAATAATTCTTCTATGTATAGCAAGTTTGTACTGAACTTATGACATAAAACAACCCTAAAATTTCTGGGACATATAAAAATCTCCCTTATAAATCTGCAGATTGATTATAGATCTATTGAGATTGGCTGAAATTAGATATTATTGTGCCATATATTTCCTCAATCTGGAAGCAAACAGCTATTGATGAAATATTCTCAAGGGAGATGAGAGAAAAGATCAAATAAACCCATTTATATATGATTAGAGACTTTCCCTGGAAGACATTTTAGACCAAGTCAATCATTTGTCTTAGGAAGACGCTTATATAAAATCTTTCTGAGAACAGAAAAAAGGAAAATTCTCCAAATCATTTTACATGGCCAGTATAACCTTGATAACAAAAACCTGATAAAGACATGCAAGATGGCAGGATAACAGGTAAATGTCTTTCATGAACTGAAGAAACTTACATCAAATCCTACAGCAAATCAAATAGATGGCAGAATAACAGACTTATACATTAACACAAAAGAACAAGCTATTATTAAACACAATGGTATGGATAATATATTTGTTGAATGAAAGAAGCCACATACAAGAAGGAATATACTGTATATTCCATTTATAGAGAGTTTTAATAGAAGCTAACTAATCTGAGTTACTAGGAGATCTGTTACCACAGGAGATATTGATGGGGAGAAGGTACCAGGAATCTTCTGGAAACTGCCAGTGTTCTCTATTTTGATCTGGGCAGTGGTTACACCAGTGTATTTATTTATAAAATTCTATTGAACTATACCTTCAAAATTTAAGCATTTTACTATATGTATGGTAATCTTATATTTAAAAGCCCCCACTAATACTTATGACTCCCTGAGGACATTTTGAATATGTAGTTATTCTCTCTTGCTCTCAATATACATGATTCTACTGCCAACTTTCACTAGCTGATTAGAATCTTTACTATGTCTCCTTAACTACAGTGGATCACACTAAAAACGGAACTAAAAGCTTTAGATAATATAGAATACATCTAAAAATAACTATAACAGCTTAAGTGAAAAACATTTAAAAGACCATAAATTAAATGGTCAGCAATTTTCTTGAAAATCTTTGTAGTGAGAGTTGAACCAGTGTTTTAATTAGAAGAATAGCCTACTTTATACCAGGGGCCAACCATAACAACAATAACAACAACAACAACAACAACTAAAGCTAAAGTATTACAAAGCCAAGTTGGTAGATAAATATATGATTTTTCAGCTCTGGAGAAGAGCTAAATCTAAATGTCAAATTATGTAACTGAATGTTTTACCCTCCACAGTTTCAAAGAAGTAGAAATGCCAACAGTACAGTTCTTGAAGTTTAGAGAAAATGTATGAAATAGCAGAAAAATCACAGTTGAGACTCTGAAAATCTGTGTTCTAGTTCTGGCTAAGTCTTTTGATAGCCACATAATTTTGGAAAAGTCATTTAAAGTGTTTATGTTTTTATTTCCAACTATAAAATGGTATTAATATTATGTACCCCAATATTATAGGTAAGCTATATAGAATAGAATGAAATTCTTGCAATTATTATCATTATTATTCATTTCCCCATTTTATTTTTTAAATGCTTACTGTTAGGATGGTTTTTGAAAGCTCTTGTCCTAACAACCCAAATTATTTGGAAATTTCAAAAATCCACAAGGATTCCTCTGGACAAATGAAAGCACTAGAGTTGTATGCTAAGAATAGGCTGTATTTGTAGAACACATCACAGGAGACAAACTGAGGTCATTCTCTTTTCAAAATGAAAAATTTCCCTGAACAAAACTCTCCTTTAAATTTGTTGCTTGAAGAAAAATGAGGGATTATTATAGGATCATACCAATTCGACATTAGCTAGGATTTCCAAACTGAATATCTCTGCCCACTATAGCAGGCCTATGAGAATGCCCCAATTTTCAGTTTCATTGTGTTTTTCCACATTTAAAAACCTCATGTCACTAAGTCATTCTCTCTGAACTCATGTTGCCCAACTCTTCCAGACTAAGCTATTTCTGCCAGCCTTACTTTAACAGCAACCCCAACTAGATCTAGAATGCTTTTCCTCTTCCTCTAGCCTGATTCACTCCCACACAAGTTCTGAGACTCAGCTGAGGTGTCACTTCTTCTAAGAAGCTGTATTTAATCCTCAGTCTCACATAGGTACCTTCTCTGTGCTCCTCTGCAACCTGTATGTCCCATCTCAGCAATCATCATCCTACCTTGTGAAATGCTTATTAACTAGAAAGTACCATGAAAATTCTTTAAGGATAAGCCATCTCTTTTTCTTCTTTGTAACTTGGCATTCATTGGGCCCTTGTTGTAATGTTTGCTAAATAAATGAAAAAATGAATGAATGTATAAACTAATTTATGAATAAATTAAGTAATATATGATTTTCTTTCATTCTTTCTTCTATGGCTTTCTTCTCACCACTAGGTCTCCCCAGATATTTCCCTTTCATCTACCAGAGGGGAAAAAAACCCAAAACAAACCTATTCTTCATTCAGTTCCAACTAGAGTCTTACCTTATACATACTATACTGGAGTATAAGCACTGAGGACATAATAAAAAATCTTTACTCCCACTCTCAAGGATTTTACAATTGATTAGAGAAGAGGTAAATATAAATAGTTTCTATGATACATTACCAAGATATGGCAGAGTGAAGTAGCAGAGTCTGCATGACTGTTTACAAAAGGATGATCCCAACCTGATAGATCATGGATGTCTTTCTGAGGAAGGTTCTGTCTGACCCCAGATTTTAAGTAGAGATAAGATTTATAGGTAAAAGTTAAGGATTTGGGGGTAATGTGAAACATTTCATGCAGAAAAATCAAAACTATAAAAGCAGATATAGAAATGTGAAGTAACGTGGTGTGGGGGAGGCAGTAAAGTAGGCAGTAAATGTAAATGACCTGTCGAAGATATACACTCTGGTCAATAAAAAATATGGAAACATATCCCAGGCTTCCTAATTCCCAGTCCAGTATTACTTCTATTACCTAAAAAGTATTACTGTCAGAGTACGTGTGACTAGTTTCTGGGACCCTCCAGTGGAAAATGCCCAAGTGTGGCACTTTGTCTGTCTAGCTGGTAGACCTCATGACTCCTGACACCTTTCTGTTTCTGTGGAAGATCTCTTTCGAGGAAAGCTTAGTAATTCACTTGATAATTCAAAGACTGCCACAGAAGACAACTATAGTTTTCTGGAATTCTGTACATTCAAACTCCCACAATAGTGACACTATAAAGTAATGTAAACAAAGCCCAGATGTCACCCAATATACATTTTTCTGACAATATATCTTTGGCTAAAAAGTGACAATTCTAAATTGATAAAAGGCAGCAGAATTGTTGTGCATTATTGAGATAAAGGGTTTGTCAACTAAGATGCTCAAAATGTTTCAATTATCTCAATTTTGAAAGTACCTGAAAAAAAGCAGGTCTCTTCCTGTAATACATGGAAGCTAATGCCTACTGTTAGGCATTCTTTGCTCAACAGCAGCATTTCTACTAAATATGCTGTAACATCAATGCCAATATGTCTTTTTAACAACTGAGAAAACAGAGGCTCACAGATATTAATTCAAACTCCTGAGGCCACAAACCTTATAGAGATGGAGGATTCAAACTTGAGTCTGACTTTAAATCTAGTGTTATTTCTAAAAGTAGAGATAAATGTGCACTTGAGCAAGTCCTCCCCATCTCTCTTCATCTATCCCTAAATGTAGTGACTTTGGTTGTGGGATCAGAGGAATATTTCCAGATAAAAAGTCAGAGGAACCTAGTTACTTAATCTCTACTTTTTTGTGTTATATTATTCCTATTGTTAAGAGTATATCTAAAGGATTATAAGGTTTCTAATAGTTCTGATGGTCTGTGACTCTGAGAGATTTTCAAATATTCTTACATAACAACTTTTCCATGAAAAGATCATGGCCCTGGTGAGTTGCCTGTAGTGGGCAGATAGGAGGATAAAACCCTCAGAGAAATTGAATTGAGTACTTTGGGCTTATGAAAGTGGGAAAATATGTACCTAGCTGCCAAAGAGTAAAGGAATAAATTCTTGAAAGATGAATTTAGTTAAGGCAGAGGCTTTTTTATGTCAACACTGTCAGCAGCAACCTTAGTCAATGTCACAAGTACAGTGAAAACTCAAGAAAAATATGTTGCTGTTTTTGCTGAGGATGATAGGCCTTAGTAACCAAGTGATTCTGTTAGACCTCACACTGGATCTTGCCTTAGGTCTTAAAGATCCAATATCTTAGTGAAATTACCCTGGCTAGTCAGCATTTTAATGATTTCTTCCCTGCCTATGTCCAAGGCAAAGACATTCCATAAAATCCAAGGCAACTCATCTCTTTCAATCAGTTTCTCCAAACTATGATTCCCACCCTCTTGCTGTCTCATTTTTGTCTAATCGCTAGTTTCTGTTTCATTGTTACACACTTGGGCAAGAAAAGTTTCATTCACTTATGTTTTAAACATTTATTGAGTTCTTACTATGTGCCCAATGTGAATTTCTTGAAGTTAGTCATTGCTGTGCAGAGTGGGGGGTAGGGAGTGAGGAAAGGAGGAGAGAGGGAGAGGGAGGGAGGGAGAGAGAGAGAAAGAGAGAGAGAGACAGAGAGACAGAGAGAGAGGGAGAGACAGAGAGAGAGAGAGAGAGAGAGAGAGAGAAAGAGAGCGCAAGTAAGCAGCCAGGGAGGAGGAGGAGAGAGTTTCAGGAAAATACATACAAAGAACACAAGTTAGAAAAAAATACTCAAAAAATAAAGAATAGTTCAGAATGGCTAGGATATAGAATATGCAATATATCAGGGAAGTTGCAAGGGATGAAGCTGGTAAGCACGGGATGGCTGCTTTGAAACAGACAATCCTGATTTTCCCTCTTATTAGCTATGTGACCAATTTGTTTCTTTATCTGGAAGATGGAGATAATCACTCCTTCTATCTGTAGCACTTGGTGTCTAGCATTTAGTGAGTGCTTAAATGTTCACTGAATTCACATCCTGGAAAAGAAAAAGGAAAAATGGAACTAGAAAAAGTGTGAGACAATAGAATTGGACAGTTTTACTTCATGTGACATAAAAATGGATTTTTTTTTTTAGTGGTCCAGGGTTCTTAGTCTGGCATTCTCTGACATGACAGACCAAAATTCAATCCAAATAATCACATCCTGTGGCTATTATGCTTTCCTAAAATTCAAGGTATAGAATCACCCCAGCAGCTTCCTCATCCCTCATGCTGTGAGTTGTGCACAGAGCCCTAAGAAAGTTGCCAGCCATGAGATTCTTTTCCCCTTCAATGCAAACACACATGGCACAGGCATATGATTCCCATCTGGATCCACCCCCGACTTCCGGCCAGGAGGCTGCTGTGTAGGCAGGAACGTCTGCTTATGAATTTGCTAGCCTAACCTGGCACCCTAAGCTAGCCTTCTCTAAGAAGTAAAACACAGAGCTGGCAAAGCTCACACTTATGTAAATTCTTTTCAGAATCCTATCCAATTCTACCGCTTTCTTGCCCTGGTAAAAGAGGATGATCTAGGCAAGGGACAAAGCTGCTCAGATCAAATAAATGGGTCTTTATTTCTGGAAGAGAACAGATAGACTTTCATTCAATCCAAGGAACAGATGCAGACCCATGAGGAGAATGGGCTGAAAGCATCACCCATCACCCTAAGGCCATTAGGTCCAGGGGTTGTTATTCAAAGCAACAGATCTCCCTCTGGTTCCCTGATGGCATCAGTGCCCAGCCACTCATAACTATTACTATCATTATTCCTGCTGGATTCTATGCCCCAGTCGAATTGGCAACATTCCTTCTATTTGCAAACAGATTGCAAAATAAGAACCTCAGGAAGAACACAGGCTGGCCAGGCTCCAAGGACTTTCAGCAGCAATAATGCTAAATCAGGGCTGTGTCCTATCCCCAAACAACAGCAGGTGCTGGCACTGCTTCTCATAGGCCTGGATCATCAGGATACCTGGACTCTTTCCTTTCTTTTCTCCCTCCCTCTCCCTCCCTTCCTGAAATAAGCAGCTTGGGAAAGAGACGGAAAATGGTCACGGAATTTACAAGCAAGGATCCATGATTGGGGGTCCTAAACTGTTCATGAGTTTTCTGACATGGATGCTTTATCTACATGAAGGCCTGCTGAACTTTCAGCAAGTGGACCTTTTGAAAGTCATGATCTTCTGTGGAAAGGTTTTTCTTGTGTGAAAAATGAACTATTACCAAATCATCCTCTTGAATTATCAGAAAAAAATTCCAGCTCAACCAAGATAAAATGAATTTTTCCACACTAAGGAACATCCAGGGTCTCTTTGCTCCTCTAAAATTACAAATGGAATTCAAAACAGTACAACAGGTTCAGCACCTTCCATTTCTTTCAAGATCAAACATTTCATTGGATATTTTGAGGGGTAATGATGAGGCTATCAGATTTAAAGATATTATCAATGATCCATCACAAAGTGAACTCATGGGGGAACCACACTTGATGGTGGAATATAAACTTGGTTTACTGTGATACATGTGCTGTTCATGAACCAGAGGATCTGCATCTTGTGATAGTTGTCATTTGTTATAGTTTGATGTACACAACATTAAAAGTACTGACACAGGAGAATTTCTGCTTAATAATATTAGTGATGATTTGAAATTATTTGAGTCTTTGGATTGTGGCTCTGCAACAGTTGAAAGCACTAAAGGTAGATGATTTCAAAGCTCCTAATTTGTAGTAAAACAATAGCCTTCCCTATCTTTCAAAAACTGTTTCCAGTGAATATCAGAAAATTGTCCAGAGGTTCCAACTCACCTACTTTCTAGGTATTCTATCAATTTAATTTTAAATGACCATTATCAGTATTTGAGCCTACACACTTTGTGGTAGTATCAGAATAAACATATATAGAGTAATACCTTGGTTCATGAATGCAAAAGTGTTTAGCAGAATTTTACTTCCGTTCACAAAATCTGCATTCTATGACAGACACAACCATGGCCCTACAGAAACACAAATCCAGCTATCTTTTCTAAAATCGTAAAACAAATTAAGTGCATAAACCGAGGTACCACTGTAATTGATTTCAGTGGCAACACTTAAAATTAAGTATAGCAGATGTTTGTTATGTTTTTGTGTAGCTTATTAGAATAATGTTTTCTATATTGATTGTATTTACAATTATAGCTCTACTTTGATCCTGTCATGTCGAAAAGTTCAGAGGTTTTGATTTTGGTCTTGTCTTTAAAGTGAAAAAGCCACCAGCAGATGTAGACTTAATAGCTGTACTTCATAAGCTTAATATGTACTTAATTTATTACCAGGCAACACTGTCAAAATAAAACTCACTTTTCCTTATTAAAAAAAAGAAGAAGAAATGTCATTTGCATCAACATAGATGGAACTGGAGATCATTTTGTTTAGTGAAACAAAACAGGAAGACAAGATTTGCATGGTCTCACTCATAAGTAGAATGTAAAAATATGTAGCTCTCATAAATTGAGAGAAGAACGAGAGGGATGGTCTATATTGACTTACAAGTACTAAGTTACAGTTAGGTCAGAGTAAGAAATTCTGGTGTAATATTGCACAAGAGGATGACTCTGGATAACAAAAATAATGTACAGCAAATTTCAAACTAGAAGAAAGGTTTGAAAGGTGTTACCATAAAGAGTTGAGAAATGTTTGAGGAGATACACATGCTTAACCTAATTTAAACATTACACAATGCACATATGTAATGAAACATTACATGGTACTTCACTAATGTGTACAATTTTATGTTACTTGTTAAGAAATAAAAAAGAAGCTCTCCCCTTGTGCTTCTACTGTCCATGCTTGCCTCTGTTTTAGCTTTAGCAACTGTGATTTCACTGTCTGGCTGTGATCTGTTTCTCCCAATAAATGGTGAGTTCTTTGAGGACAAGAGCCATGTCTTATTCATTTGTGGTATAGAATAAGTCATCAGATGTTTGCTACTTTATTAAGAAAAGTCAATATATGACCTTTGTGTCAGCATGCATTACAAAGCAGACATGCACTAATCAGTATTTCTCATTTCACAGCATCATGTCTGATGGGAAACATGAAATTTTTCCTGGTTGTGGAACAATTAGACCTTCTGCTGACTTCCTTTCCAGAAGAAAGGTAGGCAGTTCTTGATTGCAGGGATGCTTGTTATCCCCTCCCCCTTTTCCCCTTTTTTCTACAGCAATTCAGCTGAGGAGTAGTAATTATGAGAATATCTACACTACAATTATTGTAGCACTTAACTTTGTATTGACATTTCTCAAAGAAATAACTCTTGGAATTGATGAACAATGGTGTATTTCCTATCCTTCTGTCATGTACACTTTTTAACTTCAAAGTCTATCATCACTTTTGACACATGTCTTAACAGTTTTGAAATACTAAGATTTCCTATTTTTGGAGAAACTCTTGATACATAAAAAGCATTACATTGAATTCCAGTGTGAGTTATTAGCTAGAAAACCTATGGGAACTTATCACTGGAAAAATCCTTGACATAGCAACTGAAGAAGGCAGGCAGGTACAGAGAAGACATCTAGAGGTCATCTGGTTGTAGATGTTTATCAGTGCCTAATTCTGTCTAAAACACAGGATGAGGCTTGGAAATAGGCAAAGATGAAAAAGAAAATTCATCCTGATTACACTCTCAACCAACTTTATCCAATATTCCATAAGTAGCAGGTAGGTTGGAGGATAGCTAACTAAAATGACTCCCTGTTCCTCCTCACCACAGAAATACAACTCTGAACTCCACTCCAAATATCTGAGGAAAATGTACAATGCCTAGTCAGTAAAACTATCATGAAAATCAAAATGAAGGGCAGCCCACTTTCCTGTCCCCCTTCTGTCTCTCTTAGGGAGAAGCTTTCTTTCTCTTAATAAATTTTTCCTACTCTTAACCTCTGTTGTTCCTAGAATTCATTCTTTGATTTTAGAGAACACAAACTCATGTTTCAGATATCTAGTAGGTTTGGGAGTTACATCTCTTTCCCCTATATCATTTTGGAGGTCTTCCACTGAGATTACTGGTAGGAGGTAAGAGTTTGCTTTTGTTCCATAGGTTCTAACTTTGGTCTTTAGGCTTCATAGATTGTAACTTTTGTTTCATAGGCTCTGGACATTTGTTTCATAGATTCTGGTTTTTATTTCATATCAATTCTGGCCTTTGTTTTGGGTTTTGTTTCAAAAGTGTCCTAATTTTAAGTTGTGTGTTTTAAATGTTTGCAAATTTCTTGTTTTTCTTGTGCACTGTCTTTTGTTAAAATTACATTTTATTCTTGTTTTGTATGTGTTGCTTAAAAATGTAAAATGGGTCTCTTATGAAATAGTCTCAGATAGACAGTTCAGGCTTTTATCTGTCCCTTACACAATGCCAAATAGCAGTTACTCTGCCAGCTAGTAATTGCCTTTAGGGCAGCTGCCACTCTCAAAGCAGAGGACAGGTTTCTCCAGTTGTCCTCTGGTGAATCCCCACTCCCATTGACACCAATGGTGGGTGGAATGTTGACCAGATAGGCAATTGGGTTCCTTTTGGAGACAGATCTCTGATTGTGTGGAACCAGCAGAAACTGAGGTGACAACTGAGAGGTCATGGCCAGGGCTACTCTCTGGTGGATACCCAAAAGTCCCTCAGAAGAAACTAGCTCCCGACAGCCCATCTGGGTAGTCAGCAGAAAATCGCCACATCTTGTCCCTATCTGGACTCCTCAGTGAGGTGAAAGGGGAACTCTGTCAGTGATCGTCAGATATCCTCTATCTCAGAGTGATATGAAGAGATGCCCTCAGAACCCTTTCTTAAGCCTCTGTTAAGAGTTGAGCTACAGGTTTGGACTGCTTTCTCTACTACTAGTAAGACCGCTAGACAAATGTAGAAAATGCATCTCTGATAGATTATAAGCTACCTGAACCTTTTCTCTCTCCCACCCCAGGCATAGTCTTTATCATTTAGGGGGAAAATGCCTTTTCCAATAGGTTATGGACTTTGGAACATTGACTGTGGACTTATAAAATGCTATATGGTGATTTTTTTTGGATGTTTAACCAGCTTGAGCTTTATTTGGACTTTTTCTCTCTGCTAGTGAGTTAAAAACTCCCCTTTAACTTTTCTCCAACTTGTTGGGAGTTCATTTCAGAATTCCTAGTAGTCAGACCACTCCTCCTTCCAGAAAGTCAGGCTAAGGCAACTCAGTCAGTAACTTGCATTTGTGTTTTTACATGCTAAATAGAATTTAGGAATATTTTGGTCAGCCTTTCTCTTCCTTCATGCCTGGGCTAGGAAGTTGATAAAGGTACCTTTACTATGTAGATTGTGGCTGCTATGAGGACCTATGAGTTCAAATACTTAGTGAATTTAAAATGGACCTTAAAGGAGTAGCCTTGTCTTGCTAATAAAAGTTGCCTAAATGACTGGATAGATAACAGAAATTTCTCAGAGCTTTCTTTGCCCTAAAGGCCAGGGCAGAATCTCTGAACAATCTCTGGGGTTGATCTCTTTTGCAGGAAAAATGCCCTAATTTGACTGTTGACCTATTTTCTTCTCTATCTTTCAAGGAACTAGAAAGCAATGGTTTAAACCTCTTGGCTTACTAGCAATACTTCCTTCTCTATACATGACTGTTATGGCTAAAGTCAACTGTAACTTGTGCTTTCAGAGTACCTACTGGAGTAAGGATATGAGTTACCTAAGGAAGACTGCAAGCTGGTAAAGGGTAGATAGACCAGTCCAGTTTTATTTTCTGGTTCTCTCTCCAGACTGTAGCTACCTACCCTGGAGTGGTATAAACCTTGGGGGATGCCCTGGGGATGCCCTAGGAGGCATAGGAATCAAGCAGAGACTTATGGGATGCCATATTTGTTTCTCTTATTTCAGATTAGGAACTCCATATCTGAACCTCTTACTCCTTTGCAATATATTAAGGAGCAATTTAGTATTTCTCTACAACTGCACATGGTGTGCCTATCTCCTAAAGCCAAGTACACAGAGGAAAGTACTATGATGCTATCTCACAATTAGAATTATACTGTAAAAGAGGGAAAATGGTTAAAATCACCTTATTTTGAGATTTTCTTTACACTAAGAAGAAATTCTTGCTTGTGTTCAAATGTAAATGTGGGACATAGAAAAATGAGAGAGACCTTACCTTCAAGGCATTCAGTACTTCTAAACCTGAGACTATTCCTCACCCTTTAGAACCTGAGAACAAAGTTTCCAAGACAACTTTAAGCTTTGATCACCAGGTGCTGAGGGTTGAATTTCTAGGCCAGCCATAATTAATCTCTATGAGGCTATATCCATTCTTAACTAAGTTGTTCAGGTCCCTCAAAGACAATATCTCTTGCCGGAAGTAAATGGCAAATATGGGACTACCTGTGTTCACGTGTCTTTTTCTCTCAGTGATCTAAGATATTAAATGAAACCTGAAAAAGTTTTCAGATGACCCTGATATGTACATTGAGGTCTTTAGAGGACTTACTCAGACCTATGGACTAGATTAAAAAGATGTGATGTTGCTCTTAAATCAAATATTGATTTCTAATGAAAGACAAGTAATATCACAAGCTGCTACTACATGTAGAGACAAATATTATCTTAATTTTGGAAGCTCAAAAGACAGGCAGCCCGAGGAACAACTGGTTCCTACTGGGATACAAGCAGTTCCTATACAAGACCTCCACTGACCTGCCAATCAGATAGGAGATTAAATAGAAGACATTTTCAGGCATGTATTCTTAAAGGTCTAAGAAACATGAGAACTAAATCCTTCAATTATTTTAAATTGTCAAGTATTTATCAGGAAAAATAGGACATCCTTACATCCTGATTTGATAAAAGGAAATATTATAGTTTTTCCCAGGTCACAGTCTTGCAATATGTAGATGGTATGCTGTTATGTGGCCCCTCAAAAGAGATTCCTAGCGAAGACATCTGCTCTGCTGAATTTTCTAACAGACAGAGGTTATAATATTTCTAGATCTAAGGCACAACTTTGCAGCCTTGAGGTAAAATATTTAGGCCTCATTATATCTAAGGGAAGCCAAAGACTGGGGGAAGAAAGAATTAAACCAATTCTTTCCTTTCCATAGCCCAAGATCTAAAATAGCTAAGGAGATTCCTGGAAATTAAAGGCTTTTGTGGCCTTCAGATAGCAGGATATAGTGAGCTTGCATGACCCCTCTATTAGTTTATAGAAAAACCCAAGAGACAGACACCTGGGGACCTCATTCCCAGACTACACTCCAGAAGTTCAAGCAAGCACTTCTAAGTGCCTGCCTACAGGACACCATTTCAGTTTGTGTGTTAATAAAAGGTGAGACATGGCTTTGGGAGTGTTTCTACAACATCAGAGAGCTGCTCAACAGCCTGTAGGGTATTTCAATCATAAATTAGATATTATAGATTCAGAGTAATTCATTAAAAGAGTAAGCCCTAAACAATGTAATTAGAACACTTTCATTCTCTTTCAAGAGGCAAAAGGCAACCATTTGGGTTCTTTGTTTATTGGTTTGATTTTTTTCTGCTTGGGAATGCAGTGGGAGTGAATCATAACTTTTGTCTCTGGAGACATGTTTTGCTGAGGCTCACAGATCCACTCTGGAAAAGCTCCTGATCTTAATTGTCCTTCTACACCTGAGATGGTTAAGATTTAGTTCTTGTGCCATACTTAAAGGCACTCTTCTGTTCCTTCTCCACTGCCCTGCTCCTGAGAAATAAGGCAGTTTGATTCAAGGTACTTCCCTTTTCTGTGGCTGCTGGATTTCAAGACAAAGATTCCAGAATGGTGAGTTTCCCCTCCCTGGAATCCTTCCAGAGTAAAGCTGACCTTCATTTATCACTGGACCATATAGAAAACTGGTCTAGGTTTAATCCTAAAACTTTCAAAAGATAAATGTAAAAGTTTTAGTTCATATTTATCTGTTTTTCAAGCCCTCAGGCAAAATTAGAGAATGGTAAGAAAAGCTAACCTGGCTCTGGCCACTTCCTTGCACCTCTAGTCAGCCACCACTGGTACTGGATGAATTAAAGTCTAAGGGGCCCCTTAGATTGGGCACAGAACAAGAGGGATAAACAGGGATACCTTCTTTCCCTTTGTTTCTTCTCAAAATGGGGAAAACTGTCATAGGTAGACTTCTGCAGCACAGCAGGTTGTAGCCTTGGCAGGCCTTCTTCCTTCACTGTTTGAAATTCATACTTAGCTCCAAAGAGTGTCACCTAGTCTCTTCTACATGCAAACCTGGCCTGAGTGGACCCCCACTGGAGATAGTTAAAATTAACTTTAATAGTCTGTCCCTTTAGAGGGAACAATTACATGTGGCTATTGAACAACTATGGTTATCAAAGCAACAATGAGAAGCCTGTATATCTGGGTATTCCAGTCAGATAAACCATCAGCTTAGGGCCCATCTTAAAATGGTCTTTGCTTTCACAGGTGTACAAGATTTTTATTCCTTTTGATTCTTATTACAAGAGATCTCTGTTAATTGATCTACAAAGTTCTGACTAGTCTTATTTATAGTTATAAACCTAAATTATAAAAGTTATTATAATTCAACTTGACCAAATACATCTGAATGGACTCTGGTTTACAAACAAGTTGTCTTACACGGCAAATAAACATATGAAAAAATGTTCAACATCACTGGTCATTCGAGAGATGCAAATGAAAACAACACTGAGATTCCACCTCACTCCAGAAAGAATGGCTGCTATCATTAAATCAACCAACAACAAATGCTGGCTGGGCTGTGGGGAAAGAGGAATACTGCTCCACTGCTGGTGGGAGTGTAGACTGGTGCAACCACTGTGGAAATCAGTATGGAGATACCTCAAAGAACTAGGACTGGAAGTCCCATTTGACCCAGCTATTTCCTTGATGGGTAATTTCTTCAAAGAATTAAAAGAATCATACCACAGTGATATATATGCACCCATGTTCATAGCAGCACAATTCTTGATAGCTAAAACTTGGAAACAGCCCAAATGCCCATCAACTGGAGACTGGATAAAGAAGATGTGGTTTTTTTATAAAATGGAGTACTATTCAGCCATCAAAAATGAGAAATTAGAGACATTTATTGCTAAATGAATGCACAATGAGGCAATACTCTTAAGTGAAATAAATAGGACACATTTGTAAATACCGAATAGTTTCTCTAGTGTGAGACACTGAAAGTGTAAATAAGGGCTAAAAGGTATAATAGATAATGTGAAATAGGAAGAAAAGGGGCAAATGGGAGGGGGAAGTGGGAGGGGTAGGGGAAAGGAAAGAAGGGAATGGAATTAATATGAGAAAATGAAAAAATGGAAACAAAGTCTTTGTAAATAGGGAGGGATGGAGGGGTTGAAGGGAGGGCAGGGGAAAGGGGAAAAAATAAGAACCAAGATGGATTATGTAAAGGTGCAAATTTCCAATGATGAATGTCATTATATTGTACACCTAAAATGTACTGATAAAAGGATATACAAAAAAACCCCAAAAAACAAGTTGTCTTATTTGTGTGTCTGTCTCTCTGTTCAATTTGTTACAACATGTACAGCTGTTATGATTGAGCTTTTTTCTTTTGGCATTTTGGATTTTTTAAGATGTTTGCCTGTAACACAAGTTGGCTTGTAGATAAATATAATTAAAGACATGGTTTTCCCAGGTTGCCAGATGATCCAAATAATGTCAACTGGTTTTACAAATACAGTACATATTGTTGTCTATGTATAATATCAGGAATCTTTCATTGGTTAAAAATAATGTGTTGTTACGATCTGGCTTTCATAGGTTATCTAAAAATTTGTTAAGATAATTAAATAAAGACTTTTGGGCTTAGGAAAACTACGGGACAGGACTCCCTTTAGTAAATAAAGGAGCAGCAACCTGGAAAATTTTATTCCAGCCTTTGCTCACAATGGGGACCCCAATAATTTTCAAAGCCTTGTAGGAAATACGTTGCTAAACATATCATTGTGATATGTATACATTGGTCATGGTCTAAGTTTTCTGTGGGAAAACAAAGTTTTATTTAAAATGTTCTTGGTACAAAACAAAATTAAGAGACAAAGCATTTCATGTAACTGACACTCATTGTTATTTCATGGTGTACTAAATATCATTCATGCCTTCTGGTTGTACAGGTCTTCTAAGACATTGTTTATGGTAATGATCTTTTTTGACTCAGGTATCTGCCTTTCTCTTACACTCCAGCTACTTGTGATAAGAGGTACATGTCAAGCCAGCATAAGAAAATCAGTCAAATAATAGTTATCTTAAAATCTTATGTGATGTATGTTATATGTGTCACCACACTTAGGGATGCTCAGTCACCAAACAGTTGAAACAATGTCACACAGTAAAATTAGAGGCTAGACATTATGAACTCTTAAAATACATTTATAGGTCAATATGTATGTTCTCTTTAGATGGTATCCTACTAAAGGATGAAGGTGTCTGAATGAAAGACTATTCTGTACTAAAATCAACATGTGTTACAAAGAAGATATCTTCATGATCGTCATGCTAAAATACTACCTGTAGCTCTAGATCTTTAAGTTTTTCTATGCAATATATAACTGTTGTCTATTAACATTTTACCAACCATAGTTGGTAAAATAACAGCCCTCTAACTGTGCTTTATACTTCAAAAGTGCTTGATGTCTTAACTATTATAATAGTTAAGCTCACTGCTCCTACTGAAATATTTATGTCACTGATCTTCTCTTCTGGGTGTTTAATGACTAAAGTTTGGAGATCAAAACTAGAAAGGTAACTGGGCTATGAGGACAGCCAGTATTTTGGCCCTGGCCCCTCAAGATCAACAAAGAATCCAGAATATGAAGGAACCTTTCCTACAGGATCCTACATCTTTGGTAGGTCACTCAACCTCTTGAGTAGGGAGATTGCTGGGCACCAGAGGACAAAGGTACCATGTGTCAAAGGAGGGTCATAAAGAGAGAAAAATCTCCCATGCTTTCACTGAAAGCAACAGGGTCGAGCAAGGCTATGACCCATCCTGATGGCTGACACTGACAGAGGTGCTGAGAAGCTCTATGCATAGTTCAAAATAATGCCCGAGGAGACTTAATTGACTTTGATAGATAGTAAGAGGTTCATACTGATTGACACAGGTCTCACTTTAACTTGGTCTTAAACGCCCAGCAGAAAAGAATAACCAAAAGAGGTATAAAATACTGCCATAGTAACAAAACTAGATATAAAAAGGGGCTCCAGTCACTGACCCCTTCTGGCAGTTTCTAGCTACACCAGTAGCTGACCACTGTTATGGATCATTAGGTAAAATCTATAAGACCTCAGCTAGAGTTTTAAATTTCTTAAGCGAGTTTTGTTCTTCAAATTGTCTCTTATCTTCGTACAGCTAAAACCAGAGAAATTTATAAGAAAGTATCAGACTTACACATAAATTTTATCAATGAAAGAATGTAAGAGCTAGCAGGCTACAATCACTATTTCAATTTCTAAGTGCAACTTTCTCCTCAACCTGCCCTTCCATTCTAGTGTGCTCATGCTTAGATTATACATGCTCTAATTTCTTAAAAGTTTTGTTTATTCTTCCCTAGAGGCTGCCAAACTCCAAACAGTCATACAAATGGAACCAATGACAAATGTGCTAGACTTCTTTTACTGGGATTCACCAGATCGACCTTGTAAACAGCTCAAAACTGCTAAACTATACAATAAGACCTCTATGTTGATTCTGAAGTCCCCTGGACCTTCTCCTTATGCTCTTTGTGGGAGGCTATAACTAGTTCCTTCCAGTGGAAACCCTTATTGGCTATATTCATAGCAATCCTGCTGACCTTATAATTTGGCCCATGTATTAACTGTTTCTTTGGCTTTGTTTCCTCCAGACCCAAAGCTATAGGGCTACCAAGATGACAATGCCTGGCACCTATTAAGGGGCTTTAGATAGGCTCTCTGTAGAGTAACTCTAACTGCTGATCACAGCTATGACCTTCTTCAGCTGGGAGCAGTCAGAACGGCCTTCACCCTTTCCCCCCTCACAGCAGTGAGGGGTACTTCTTCAGAGGGGGAAATATTGCAGATAGGTAGGTTAATTAAATATCTTGTGTGCAGTTAGAAAGGACCAGCCCTCCAGGAGCCAACACACCAAGGAGCCAACACACCAAGGAGCCAACATAGAGGACAATCAAGACACATTCACTGAAGGCCAGAATTGTAAAAGGAGAGAAATCACACACCCTTTTGCTTCCCCTAGGGATAAATAGCAGTGACTGATATTCTAAATAAGTATCAGTCACCTGGGTGGGGGGTCAAGGTCTTAACCCAGCCTCTCCAGGAAATATCCCTGACCCCCACCCTTACTGAAAATCCTTGTTTGCTTGCTATGTGACTTGCTCCCCCATTTGACCCCAATTTAATCAATATTACCTGGGTTACTGTACTTACAATCTTATTGGTTGGTCATGGTTTTGTCCCACCTCATGCCCACCTTGTAAATTTCCATTGGGTCTTATACTTTTGTCCCACTTTGTACCCACCTCACCACATGGCTTTGCTGTATAAAACATCTTTGAAAAGTGGGGTGAATGGGCAACCCACTTTCCGGTCCCCCTTCTGTCTCTCTTAGGCAGAAGCTTTCTTTCTCCCAATAAATTTTTCATACTCTTAAAAAAAAAAAGAAAGAAAATATCAAAATGAAAATGAATCGTGTGTAAAACTACTTTCACATTATAAAACCTAGTAATGTTATAATAATAACTACTGAAAAAAGGGCCGGGGATTTAGCTCAGTGGCACCGCACCTGCCTTGCAAGTGCAAAGTCCTGAGTTCAGTTACTGGTACCGGAGAAAAAAAAATTACTGAAAATATTTTCAAGATTTTTCTAATAATAAACTTTGCTCAGAAGTCAGCACCTGAGATTATAAAGGCATAGCGTGATTATTACAATTATCATAACCACATATAACAACAAACATGTGTCAGTATACTATGCTTATTGCACTCACACATTTTTCACTATGTTGAACTAATTTACTAATTGTACTGATGCTTCATGAGCACCTTCTAGATGCCTACACTGTTCTCAGCATTTTACAGATATTAACTAATTTAATTTCACAAAATAAGTACTACTATCTTTATTTTACAAACAGGAAACTGATGCTAGAGAAGTTAAATAACCAAAAGTTATCAAGTAGAATAATTGTTATTTGAATCTAAGCAGCAAGTGCAATCTCAACTCTTAGAGTAACTATACTTAATGAAATTAGTTTGTCTTGGTTTCTGGAATTATACTGGCATCTTCTTTGAGCTTCTCTTTAACTCAATCAACTGGCATGTAAAAGTTATATCCACATTATAGGAAATGACTATTTCTTACAAAAAATCAATTGCTCAATTAGTATATTATTAAAGATCAGAAGAGTATGATCAATATAGCTAATTTTTATCACTGATCTCAGAAAACAGTAAGAGTTCAATATGTTTACAGCACAATACTGAGAGGAGTTCAGAATTCATCTTTTTGTCTCCCTTACCGAGCCCACTTAAAGGCTTTTTCCACTCCTTTCACATGAGTGGTTGTTTGCACAGGAGGCTCTACCAAGCAGGGAAAGGCTCTGTTCAATTACTGAACAATGAATATCACATAGCCCCAGACTTTGTTGTTCCATGAAATCTAGGAAAATTTCTTTGCATTCACAAGGAACCAGTTGTTTCCAAGAAGCCCACATGGTATCTTTTATAATAAAAGTTTAGGTATTGTTGGTTTGGAAAACAAACAAACAAACAAAAAGAAAAAGAGAATAAAACCAACAAAAAAAGAAACCTAGTTTAGCTTCCTCCAAGAAGGAGTTTATTGCAAGAATGCTAAGACATCATCCCAAAATCAAGACAAAACTACTCCAACTTCCTTCAGTAAAGTGGAATTAATTGAAAGACTGTTAAGATATCAGGCTCCAAGTCTGGGCTTCGTGGTTATTAGAAAACAGGTAAGCAGTTTCTTTCATTCCTCATGGCCTTAGTTTCTGCTATGTGCTTGCTTCACTCTTCACTCTCTTCAATAGGCTTTTTCTACTTCTTACTTGTCTGTGAACATCACAGCTTTTGAGAAATAGTGGCCTCTGAACCAAATCAACTAGATTTTCTAGATGCTTCTCATGTGAACCAATGAACACTCTAATTTATAGGGACAGAATATATGATTGGCTCTACTTGAATCAGGTAAATACTCTTAGTCTGTTTGTGGATTCACATCATATGGCACATAAGATTATCTACAGTCTGCTGTGACAGGGTCTTCTAGAACTATGTATAAGACAAGGAATTATGTGCATCACAATTACAGTGTTATTGTACTGGAAACAATTCTATGGGACTTTAATTTCTTATTTCAGTTCAAAACATCTAGAGAAAAAGTCTCTGGTCTCAGAAATGCTGATGATCATGAATGCTGTGGTAATTTTAATATAAACAAAAAATAATATAAAATCATTACAGTTAACAACATATTTTAAATTTTTTAATTTCATCTTCTCTAGGCATTTCCTAGGTGTACCTAGGGGAGTTTTGATTTACATAAGTTTGTCTTAATGTACAATAACCTATTGCATATGAATATTTTTTTCCCTTTAAGTTTATTGGTACATTTTAGGTATACAATACAATTACATTCATCACTGGGATCTTGTACCTTTACATGATGTATCTTGGTTCTTATTTTTTCCCCATTCCCCTGCCCTCCCTAAACCCCCTCCACCCTGCCCTATTTACAAAGAATGTTTCCATTTTTTTCCTTTTCTCACATTTTTTTCTTTTCCCTTCCTTTCTCCTACCCCTCCCATTTCCCCTACTCCTTTAGACCTTTTCTTCCTATTTCACATTATCAATTGTACATTTTTATCCTTATTTACACTTTTAGTTTTTCACACCAGAGAAACTATTTGGTATTTACACATGTGTGTCCTATTTATTTCACTTAAGAGTACGGCCACAATGTGCATCCACTTAGCTATAAATGTCTCTAGTTTCTCATTCTTTATGGCTGAGTAGTACTGCATTTTATTAAAAAAAACACACATACACACATTTTCTTTATCCAGTCTCCAGTTGATGGGCAATGGGGAAGTTTCCAAGTTTTAGCTATTACAAACTATGGCACTATAAACATGGATGTGCATATATCACTGTGTTATGATTCTTCAATTCTTTTGGAAAGATACCCAGCAAGGGAATAGCTGGGTCAAATGGGACCACTAATCCTAGCTTTTTGAAGTATCTCCATACTGATTTCCACAGTGGTTGCACCAGTCGACACTCCCACCAATAGTGAAGGGTTCCTTTTTCACCACAACTCCACTAGCATTTGTTATTGGTTAATTTCTTGACAGGAGCCATTCTTTCTGGAGTGAGGTGGAATCTCATTGTTGTTTTCATTTGCATCTCTCGAATGACCAGTGATGCTGAACATTTTTTCATGTTTATTTCCTGTTTCTACTTCTTTGTCTGAGAAATGTCTGTTCATTTCAGATGCCCATTTTTGGATTGGGTCTTTGAATTTGGGAGGTCTGATTTTTTTTAAGTTCTTTATATATTCTAGATAGTACACCTTTGTCTCAGGAACAGCTGGTAAAAATTTTTTCCCATACTGTGGGATGTCTCTTCACTCTGTTGGTGGTTTCTCCTGCTGTGCAGAAGCTTTTTAATAAGAAGAGATTTGCACTTGTTGATTCTTTGTGCTGGTTCACATGCGACTGAGGTTTTCTTCATGAAGTCTTTTCCTACACCAATGTCAAGAGTTTTACCTACCCTAACTTGCAGCCAGTTTAGTGTTTCTGTTTTAATATTTGGATCTTTGGTCCATTTCAATTTTTGTGTACTTCATGGTGAGAGATATAGGTCTAGTTTTAATCTTTGGCAAGTTGAAACCCAATCTTTCCAGCACCATTTATTAAAGAGGCTATTTTTCCTCCAGTGAGGGTGTTTGGCTCCTTTGTGAAAGATGAGGTGGCTGACTATGTCTGGAGTTGTTTCTGCATCTTCTAATCTGTTCTACTGATCCTCAGGTCATCTATTTCTTTGCCAGTACCATGCTGTTTTTATCACAGTAACTTTGTAGTATAGTTTCAATTTGAGAATTGTGATACCCCCTACCTTGTCTTTTTTGTCTAGAGGTGCTTTTGGTATTCTAGGTCTCTTCTTGTTTTAAATGAATTTTTGGAATCTTTCCTCTACTTCTGTGAAGTATGCTGTTGGAATTTCAATTGGGACTGCACTGAATGTATATAGCACTTTTTGAAGTATGACTATTTTTACTATATTGGTTTTTCCTACCCAGGAGTAAGGGATGTCTTTCCATTTTCTGATATCCTCTTTGATCTCTTTTTTTAGAGTGCTATAGTTTTTAGAGTAGAGGTCTTTTATTTCTTTTGTTAGATTAATTTTGAGTATTTCACTTTTATGGATGCTATTGTGAAAGGAGTTGTTTCTCCAGTTTCTCTCCATGAGTCTGTTGTTTACGTATAGGAAGGCTATCCTTGTGAGTAGACCTTGTATCCAGCTACTCTACTAAATTTGGTTATTAAGTCTAGAAGACTTTTGGTGGTGTCTTGGTGTCTTATATATGGAGTATCATATCATCTGCAAATAATAACAGTTTAACTTACTCATTTCCAATCTTTATTTCCCTTATTTCTTTCTCTTGTCTAATGGCTGTGGCTACTGTTTCCAGAACTATATTGAACACGAATGGTGATAGTGGACATCCTTGTCTTGTTCCTGATTTCAGCATGAAAGATTTCAGCTTTTCATCATTTAGAATGTTGTTGGCTGCAGTTTTTCATGGATGGCTTTTATCAGGTTGAGATATAGACCATCTATTCCAATTTTCTGTAGGGTTTAGTCAAGATTCCAGAAACCCAAAAGAAAAACAAAATACTACAAGCAGTTAGAGAAAAGAAACAAATCACAATGGAAAACCCATCAAAATCACAGCAGACTTCTCAACACAAATCATCAGGTCAAGAAGAGCCTAGAGTGAAGTAATTCAAGCCCTAAAAGAAAACAACCTCCAACTCAAATTGACGTACCCTACAAAACAATCTTTCAAAATTGGTAGATAAATAAGATACTGTCAGGACAAAGAACTACTGAGGAACTTCATGAATACCAAGCCAGCATTCCAAACAATTTTAAACAACATCCTAGGAAAAGACAATGAGGGTCACAATCCTATGAAGCCCAACAGAATGAATCCATCAGGCAAGACAAGGAATTAAATACAAAGGAGAAAATCTAACAACAGGAAAAAGGTCATATAAAGGATAAGTCAATACATCAGTTATAACCATTGATGTTAATGGTCTCAATTAACCAATGAAAAGAAATAGACTGACAGAATGGGTCAAGAAGCAAGATTCAACAATATGCTGCATACAAGAAACACACTTAATTTAAAAAGAAACTCATAGACTGAAAGTTAAAGGGTGGAAAACAATACTACATGTGGCAGGAACCCCCCAAAAAGCAGGAATAGCTATCCTATTTGCAGATAAAATGGATTTCAAACCAAAACTAATTAAGAGAGACAAAGAAGGACACTACATCCTTGTAAAGGGAACAATCCAAGAGGAACAGTCGAAAATCATAAATATATATGCACCAAATGCTAGTGCACTGAACTATATAAAACAAATATTTACTGACATGAAAAATCAAATAATCACTAACACAATAGTAGTGGGGGACTTCAATACCCCACTGTCACAAATAGGTACATCAACTAGACAAAAAATAAACAACAAAATACTAGAACTCAAACAAACTCTTGAACAAATGGACTTAACAGATGTTTACAGAGTGTTTCACCCCACAACATCAGAATACACATTCTTTTCAGCTACACACAAATTGTTCTCCAAGACAGACCATATACTCGTTCATAGAACATGTTTAAGTAAATGCAAAGGAATTGAAGTTATACCCTATATATTATCAAATCATAATGCGATGAAATTCGAGGTCAATAGCAAAAGAAACCACAAGAATTTCATAACACATGGAAATTGAACAACACAGACCCGAACAACTAGTGAGTAACAGAGGAAATTAAAGAAGAAATTAGACTGGTTCTACAATTAAATGACAATGCCAATACAGCATGTCAGAATTTATGGGACACAATGAGAGCAGTTTAGAGGGAAGTTCATAGCAGTGAATATTCATGTTAGGAAAACAGAGTGAGCTCAAATAAACAACCTAATGCTGAATCTCAAGCTTCTAGAAAAAGAAAAGCAAGACAAACCCAAAGGTCACACAAGGGAGAAAATTATAAAGATCAGAGCTGAAATCAGTGCAATGGAGACTAAGAGAACAATAGAAAAAAAAAA